>CM046874.1:32968455-33047069 GCA_025667525.1 Glebionis coronaria | reverse complement strand
GATTCTATCATCTCTCGTTCTCCACAATTTAAAATCTCAAGGAATGAGACTCGTGGATGCTTAGCCAGTTAAATCAAAGTTTTGGGTTTTCGAGTCATCTATAGGATCTTGCAAACTCTTAGACTTTTTCAAGTTTAGAAATCGCATTTTAAAGTTCCCTTGATAAACGACTCTCTAGATCAATTATAGGAACTTGCGAAAAGTTCTTGTTATTAACCCGTGAGAGTTAAGACTTTCGCGTTTTAAAGTTCCCTATATAAAAGCCTAGCAAAACTTGACTTAAACACGTTAAGGATACTAGCTAGAGTAAACTTAGATAAGTAAACTCGGGTTGAGTCAAAATATTCACGACTTTGAAAAATTTAAAACCACTTTATTGAAAATTTATTCTAGCATAGAAAGTAAATAACGATAACAAAGGAAAACTACAAGGCCAAAATAGATTAAAATTTTTTTAAAAATGTCAAAAAATCAGATTTTTCGGTTAAAATGAGGACAATTTCATGGAAAAGACCACTTACTTCGATAGAAGTCCCCCTACACTTGATATAAACATTGTCCTCAATGTTTAAGCATGTGGGAGTAAACTCCCCTACACTTATGACATTATGTACTTTGTTTAAATCTTGCTAAGGGAAGGACAACTATAGTGATTTCAATGTGAACATATAAGATATGAAATATTGAATCACGACAGTTTAGGATAGAACTGGGAAGACGGGTACACGGGATCACGGTTCGTCAAAAGTCATCGAGTATGGATCTTTGAAGCTTAAATCCCTGCACATTAGAAGAAACAAGAGAACAAACGCATACGGGGCTCCCCCTATACTTATTATGAAAACGGTAAAGGATAGATCACGGGTTGCCTCCCGAGAAGCGCTTGTTTTTGTTAACCGAGTCACGAGCCTGACTCGACCCAGAACTTAATTCAAGGGAAACGTGGTGAGGGATGGAATCATCTCATGAGAGATGTCATCACCAAAGTACAACTTCACGCGCTGGCCATTCACCTTAAAAATTGGGCCCATTTGGCTGAGAAAGCTCAACGATGCCATATGGGAAGACTCTGGCGACTGTGAATGGACCAGACCAACGGCTCTTTAGCTTGCCCGAGAAGATCTTCAATCGAGAGTTAAAGAGTAAAACTTGATCACCAACGTGGAACTCTCGGTTCTTAATCCTTGCATCATGGATGATCTTGGTCTTCTCCTTGTAAATCAATGATTTCTCATAAGCTTCATTCCTTAGTTCATTTAGCTCATTGAGTTGAATCTTACGAAGATCGTCGGCTTTGTTGATGTCGAAGTTAGCCCACTTCAAGGCCCAGTATGCCTTATGTTCCAGCTCGATAGGGAGGTGGCATGCTTTCCCGTACACAAGACGATATGGAGTGCAACCAATCGGGGTCTTATATGCGGTACGGAAAGCCCACAAAGCATCATCTAACTTATCGGCCCACGAGACACGATGCTCTCCACAGTACGCTCAAGAATTCGCTTCAATCCACGGTTAGATATCTCGGCTTGACCATTTGTTTGAGGATGATAAGCGGTGGAAAGACGGTGATTGACACCATACTTAGCCATGACTCGAGCAAATTGATCATTGCAAAAATGAGTCCCGCGGTCACTGATTATAGTACGAGGAACACCGAATCGAGCAAAAAGCTGCTTCAAAAAGTTCACAACCACCCTCGCATCGTTCGTAGGGAGAGCCTTAGCTTCAACCCATTTGGATACGTAGTCAACGGCTACGAGGATGTACTTGTTCCCTTTAGATGATGGAAATGGCCCCATAAAGTCGATGCCCCATACATCAAAGATTTCACATTCTTGTATGAAATTTTGAGGCATCTCATCTTTATGTGTGATCTTGCCTTGTCTTTGGCAAGCATCACAACATTTAACCATTTCATGAGCGTCATGATAAATGGTAGGGCAATAAATTCCAGAGTCGAATACTTTCTTCGCGGTGTAATTGGGACCAAAGTGACCACCGGTGGGTCCTTTATGGCAAGCGTCAAGGATTAGTAAAGCTGCCGGCCCATCAACACATCGACGAATGACAAGATCCGCGCATTGTTTGAAAAGGTAAGGGTCTTCCCAAAAATAGTGTTCAATGTCTTTAAAGAACTTTTTCTTTTGTTGGGACGTTAACCCTTCCTTGAGAATTCCACCCGCTAAGTAGTTTTCAATGTTTGTAAACCACGGGGTGTCATCAAGATTGGAATTGATAGAAATTAAGGTCTCAAGGGGAAAAGAGTCATTGATCTCTTGATTCGGATGATCCCCTTGATAAGGATCCTCAAGTCTACTTAGATGATCCGCGGCTAGGTTTTCGGCTCCCTTCTTGTCTCGAATTTCAATTTTAAATTCTTGAAGGAGCAAAAACCAATGAAGAAGTCTTAGCTTAGAGTCTTGCTTAGTCAACAAGTACTTCAACGCGGAATGATAGGTGTACACGATTATGGTGGAAAGGACAAGATAGGGGCGGAATTTCTCAAAGGCATACACTACAGCTAAAAGCTCTTTTTCGGTAGTGGTGTAATGCAATTGAGCCCCCGTCATTGTCTTGCTAGCGTAATGGATTGGTTGGAAGTGTTTGTTCACTCTTTGGCCCAAAACCGCTCCAATAGCAAAGTCGCTAGCATCGCACATCAATTCAAAAGGTAGCTCCCAATTAGGGGTAACCAAGACCGGTGCCTTAGTTAGCTTATCCTTAAGAATATTGAAGGATTCAAGACACTCTTTGGAAAAGATGAAAGGAGTATCTTTTTCCAAGAGGTGGGTCATCGGGCGAGCGATTTTAGAAAAATCTTGAATGAATCGACGATAGAAGCCCGCATAAGTCATGACCAAGGAAACTTCTCACACCCTTCACGGTTGAAGGTGGAGGTAATTTGGCTATGACATCCACTTTAGCACGGTCCACTTCAAGGCTGGATTTTGAGATTTTATGTCTAAGCACAATGCCTTCTTTTACCATGAAATGGCATTTTTCCCAATTTAGAACAAGGTGAGTGCCTTCACACCGCTGGAGCATACGTTCTAAATTGTCAAGGCAATGAGAGAAAGAATCACCATAGACCGAGAAATCATCCATGAAGACTTCTATAGTTCCTTCAACCATGTCATGGAAGATATCCATCATACACCTTTGGAATGCCCCAGAGCATTGCATAAGCCGAATGGAATTCGTTTGTAAGCAAATGTTCCATAAGGACAAGTGAATGTGGTTTTCTCTTGGTCTTTAGGATCGATGGGAATTTGAAAATACCCGGAGAAACCGTATAAAAAGCAGTAATAGTCATTACCCTCTAGACGTTCAAGCATTTGGTCCATGAAAGGAAGGGGAAAATGATTCTTTCTCGTAGCATCATTGAGTTTGCGATAGTCTATACAAACTCTCCACCCTGTAACGAGACGAGTAGGAATCAACTCGTTGTTTTCATTGGGAACAACGGTTATTCTGCCTTTCTTAGGCACACAATGGACGGGACTAACCCATGGTGAATCCGAGATAGGGTAGATCATTCCCGCATCAAGAAGTTTGATAACCTCTTTTTTGATAACGTCATGGATCTTGGGATTCACCCTTCTTTGGCTTTGAATAGTGGGTTTAAAGTTGTCCTCCATGAGAATTTTATGTGTGCAAAAGTGAGGATCAATTCCACGAATATCGGAGATTTTCCAAGCAATCGCTTTCTTATGATTCTTCAGCACGGCGATAAGGCGAGATTTTTCTTCTTCTTTCAAGTCCTTTGCGATGATGACGGGTGACTTCTTGTTGTCTTCAAGGAAAACGTACTCGAGATGAGACGATAGGTTCTTAAGCTCTAAATCCGGAGGATTTTCGATGGAAGGCGTAGTCAAAGTCGGTTCATTGATAGAGATATCCTTAGGCGATGGTGGAGAAATATGGTCCTCATTGAGAAGTTTCTCAATGGTACGAATGTCTTCATCCCAATTGGAGGGAGAATCGTCATATTGCAAGTCCACATCTCCCAAAGTTGCTTCAAATTCATTCAAAATGAAATTACTTTCTCCAAATGGAGTTAGTGATGGAGCAATAGAGGCAACGGTCTCAACAATGGGTAGAGATGAAGAACCACTTTTACAAGCGTCTTTGAAATGTTCTTCACAAGCCTCATCAAGAACGTCAATGAAATTAACACTATCGTTTTCAGAAGGCTGTTTAGAAAGTTTACCCATGTTGAAGACGATTTTATCGTCACCAACTCTCATGATTAGTTCTCCCGCGGCTACATCAATGAGAGTGTGACCGGTCCTAAAGAATGGACGTCCAACGATTAATGGAACACGGGGATCCATCTCGTAGTCAACGACAACAAAATCCGCCGGAAAGGTGAATTTGTCGACACCGACGAAGACATCTTCGGCTATCCCCACCGGATAAGCAACCGTACGGTTGGCTAATTCCAAAGTCATTCGTGTGGGGACTAGCTCGGGTAGAGATAATTGTTCCAAACGCTTAATGGCATTAATTTTATACTAGCACATAGATCGGCTAGGGCCATACAATTCTCTACCCCGGGGAAGTTGCAAGGAATGAGAAAACGACCCGGATCACCAAGTTTGGTGGGTAATTTCCTTAAGAGCACTGTAGAGAAATTCTCGTTAAGTTGGGTCTGAGCGATGTCAAGAAGTTTCTCCTTATCACTGAGAAGATCTTTAAACATTTTAGCATATTTGGGCATGTGAGCGAGAGCCTCAGCAAAGGAGATATTGAAATTCAGTTGTTTAAACAATTTAAGAAAGTTAGAAACCTGAATATCATCCTTGTTCTTCAATTTCTCTTTCCTCAACCTTGAGGGATAAGGTATATTGGGTTGAGATGAAGGCTTTGGAATGGAATTCTCACTCACATCCTTGGGTGGTGGAGGGGTGGAAGTAGAAGGTGGAGGAATTAGAGAAATAGAAGGTGGAGGAATTTGAGAAGTAGAAGGTGGAGGAATTTGAGAAGGGGACTCGTTTTACTTTGTCACAATCATCGGTATAAGTGTAGGAAGCTCGGGTTCCTTTAAACCTTTTCCACTGCGAGTGGTGATTGCTTTCATCTCCCCTCTTGGATTAGCAACGGTGTTACTCGGAAGAGAACCCAAACCAGAGGCTTGATTACTTGGGAAGAAACTAGCCATCATGTTCCTTAAGTCATTCGTTTGACTTGCCAAAGAGTTTCGCATATCGGCTCGAAGATCATTCCCTTGTTTCACCATATCTGCTTTCAAGTTGATCATTTCCTGCTGAAGATTTTACACTATCACATCATTAGTCCTCATGTAAGTGTCAACCTCTTGATTAAATGTGGTGGGTTGGGTGGTAGGAAGATCATGGTAGGCAGGTGGTTGATAAGCGGGTGGTTGGTGAACTTGATTGTTTCTTTGAGGTGGATATGATTTTCTTTGGGTTTGATATTGATTTGGAGCTCGAGGTTGGTTTTGATTGTTGCGATTGAGGTTGTTTGGGTTTTGAGGTGGAAAACCGGGTGGTGAAAGAAAGTTGTTTGAGCGATAGCTGAGCAAATTACGGTCACCTTGAGGACGTGCTTGATAACCTCCCGTAGAAAAGTTACCGTTTGCGGCATACACATTTTCCGGATTTTCATGAGTCGAAGGACAATCGGTGTATGAGTGAGATCCCCCACAGATTTCACATGATTGACTCATAGCATTAACCTGTGCATTGATAGCTTTGATGTTGTTAGCGGTTTGGAGAGCAAGTGTTTCAACAATCAAAGTAAGCTTATCAATTCTTTTGTCGCTCTCATTAGTGCTAGCACTAGCCACATTAATCCGAACACTCTTGGTTTGCACTCTAGACTTGTTCTCAATAATATCCCAAGCGGCATTAGAAGACTTAACCAAAATATTTCCCCCTGAGGCACTATTTAGTGAATCTTGGTCATTCATGCTTAAACCATTGTAAAAAGTATTTATTTGATGTACTTTTGTGAAACCATGTTGTGGAAACTTTCTCAAAAGTTCCTTAAAACGGTCCCAAGATTCACTAAATGTCTCACCGTACTTTTGTTCAAAGGTAATGATTTCATTCCGCAAAGCGGTAGTACGTGAGGGTGGGAAAAAGTAGTTGATGAATTTGGTCTCTAAATCCGTCCACGTAAGAATACTTTGTGGCGGTTCCTTATCAAGCCAATTCCGGGCTTGTCCCTCTAAGGAGAAAGGAAAAAGTTGTAAGCGAATTACCTCTTGTGAAACCCCATTATACTTAACCGTATTGGTGAGTTGAAGAAACCTTGTTATATGGTCATGAGGATCATCAAGCGAACGCCCCAAGAAAGGTTGAGCAGAGACCATTTGAATGAAGCCGGATTTGAGTTCAAAATTTTTGGCTCCAATCTCGGGTATGACAATAGCATCGGTGTTGCCCTCTACGTGCGATTGCAAAAGCTCGAGCATTGGTTGATTGTCCATGGTGACAATAGGTGGAGTAATGACTTCGGCTTGAATTGCTTTCTTCTTACGAGCACGAGTACGCATGCACACCTACAAAAGGAAAATAAAAATAGACAAGAAATATTTTTGGTTTTTTATGTTTTTCTATTTTTTTGTATTTTTGAAATTTTTTAATTTTTATGATTTTTTTTTTGAAAATTTAAGCAAGAAAATAACGTTAAAAAATGAACGGATCCCAAAATCCAACGCGTCTCTCACTTAAAACCGTTAATCTTAACGAAAAGAGCCGGCAACAGCGCCATTTAATAGAAGGTTTTACCTCGTATGAAAATTCGTTGTTCCGATCTTTTCGAATTGATTACTAGTAGAAAGTGCGACTCAGTCGTTCTTGGTTGAAAATAAAAAGGGTTTGTTTATCTATTTTAAGCTAAAAATGAAAATGTCGTGGAGTAAATAAGTAAAAATGAAAGCATGAAAATATTTTAAACTAAAATTAAAGACTTTAAAAATTGAAAAGTAAATGATTAAAACTTGTAAAAATGTAAAATTTAAAGATTAAACTAAAACAAGCCAAGATAAAATAATTCTAAGTAAAAAGGCGGGAAAAATAATTCTTAAATTAAAAACTAGAAATAACAAAACCTTATCCCGAATAATTCTTCTGATAACTATCCGAAATACAAAATTCTGAGGCTTATCCGGAATAAATACTTTGAAACCTTATCCGGAATCCACAACTTGGGCTTATCCAGAATCTTTATTTCTGCAGCTTATCCGGAAAAAGTTTGAAGTGTTATCCGGAATCCTTATTCGGAATAGGTTGAAGTTCTTATCCGGAATCCTTGATGACGCTTATCTGGAAAAAGTGACTTCGAAGGCTTATCCGCAATCCGTCTTCTTTGGGTTATCCGGAATAAAAGAAATGCAGCTTATCCAGAATAAATGTTTTGCAGCTTATCCGGAATACAAATAAAGAGGCTTATCCGGAATCTGAGAAGGTTTCCTTATCCGGAATTGGTTGAAGCTCTTATCCGGAATAATTGATGACTGCTTATCCGGAATCTTAATGTGCAGACTATCTGGAATGTTATCTACTGGAGCATATCCGGAATGAGGGAAATAGGGGTATTCGGAATAAAAGGGTTTTAAGAACTCGGATTACACAAAAACTTAAACAAATAAGCAAATCTAAAATAAGCTCTTACCAAAACTTAACCCAAAAAGATTTTTAAGAAAAACTAATAAGCCACAAATTAAAAACTATTAAAACACTAAATAATCTAAATATTGAAAATCAACTCTTTATAAAAATATAAACTTATCAAAATCAACTTATTTTTAAGATCTATTAAGCATTAAAATTAAGAAAATAAGCACTTTAATTTAAAACTTTTAAAATCACCAATTCAATAAGCACAACCAAATAAGCTGCACAATCAAACCATCAACAAAATTAAAATAAACTACATGATTATCAAGATTAAAAAGATTAAGAAAGATAGAATGAGAATTAAAGAAATAAGCTTGATTTGATTAAAGATTAATATCAAAGATTACAAGATTAAAGTAAAGATTAAATAAGCTAGAGAGAAAAACTAGAGAGAAAATGAAAAAACACTTAATAAAAACTAAAAATTAACTACAAACTAACTAACGCTAACACCCTCCTAATAACATATTAGGAGGGTATTTATAGGAGGTGGGGAGGTTAAGTGCTTAAGCTTTCTTCTTTCTTTCTTTTCGTCTCGAATCGATTTAATTTCTTCGTCTTTCTCGATGTCGTCTCGGGATTTGTCGAAATAAATTGAACTTGTCTTATAATTTTCTTCTATAATCAGACTTGAGTTCTTCGACTTCACTAAACTTCCGTCTTTAGACTTTTTCTTCGATAAATCTTTAGAATAGGCCTTGGACTTCCGTTCTTGATGCACTCTCGATCTTTTGACTTCGACTTTTGTCTTTTTTTTCGATAAAAGCCCGTGATACCCCATGTTTTCTTCCTTTTGCATAATTTTATCCTGAAACACAATAAAACACAAACCACGCATAATTCCGACTTTTACGACATAAAATACACGTTTTGGTCTTGTTATTACTGGAAATAAGTGGTAAAAGGATAAGTGTTTTCACACTTATTATTGACCAACTAATAAATCTCATTCTTGTGTATTATAGAGAAATGTCACAAAGAGTTACGCGATTAAACCCCAGAGCTGCTCCCGCATCGACTGTTTCAGAAGCACAACTCAGGGTACTTATCGGTCAAGGCATAGCTGACGCCCTAGCCGCCAGAGAAACACGTCTCAGCGGAACCCAAGGAGGCAGTTAGAACTCTAATGCTAGAAATCGAGATTCTATAGGATGTACTTACCCCGACTTCTTGAAATGCAAGCCCGGTTACTTCAAAGGAAAATAGGGAGTAGTCGAGCTCATGCAATGGTTCGAGAGAAATGAGATTGTATTCCGCATTAGTGATTGTATGGAAGAAAACAAGGTAAAATTTGCTACATGTACACTACTGGAACATGCTCTCACCTGGTGGAATTCACTAATTGCTACCCTTGGGCATGATGATGCCTATGGGATGACTTGGACCGCATTGAAAGAAAGTCTTACCATGAAATATTATCCTCGCGGTGAAATCAAGAAGCTAGAGATTGAACTATGGAATCTCAAGTGCACCAACTATGACATCACAGCCTACAATCAGAGATTTCAAGAGTTGACTTTGATGTGTACCAGGATGTTTCCTGATGCAAAGGATAAGATCGAGAAGTACGTTAGTGGACTTCAAGAGTCTGTTCATTACAGTGTGTTAGCATCTAGACCCACCACAGTCGAGAGTGCCATCGAGTTCGCCACTGAACTGATGGACAAACGAGGTCGTGGTCATGCGATAAGACAGACTGAGCATAAGAGGAAAGTCGATGAGAACTTCTGTAATCATCATCAGACCCAACAACCAAAGAGGCAGAACTTAGGGCAAATTTATAGTGCTACTTACTCAGGATCACCTCCATATGTAGGCAACAAGCCTAAGTGCCCCAAGTGAAATTTTCACCACTATAGTGACGCATCTTGTCAAAGGTCCGGACAAGGCAATAATTATGTTTCGACTGATAGAAACAACTTAAGCACCACCTTCAGACCCAACAACGGAAATGGCGAGAACTTCCGTGGAAACAGACAGCAGGGGAATCGTCCTCCCACAGGTGGAAATGATGCGAAATGGAAGGAGGTTCGTTGCTATGGTTATGGAGAGACCGGACACATTGGACCCGAGTGCCCGAAGAAAGCAAGCAAGAACGGGAATGGTGGAGGAGCCCCAGCTAGAGTTTACGTGATAGGAGACACCAGGACCGACACCAATGTGGTTACCCGTACGTTTCTTTTGAACAATCGTTATGCATCTATTCTGTTTGATACCGGAGCCGATAGGAGTTTCATATCTACCGAGTTTAGCAATTTATTAGACATCGCTCCCACTCGGTTGGAAATTTGTTACAAAGTCGAATTAGCTGACGGTAAAATCATCGAAACCGATACTATTCTAAGAGGTTGCACTTTAAACCTTTTGAACCATCCCTTTGATATCAATCTAATCCCAGTAAACCTTGGTAGTTTTGACGTTATCATCGGCATGGACTGGTTAGCAAAATATCACACAACCATTGTGTGTGACGAAAAGCTAGTCTTTATACCGTGGGAGAAAGAAAATTTAATTATACGAGGAGAGAGAAATTTGGACAGGACTGACACCAGACTGAGTGTCATCTCATGCACCAAAGTCTAGAAATACATACTAATAGGATACCCTATCTTTTTAGCAAATATTTCTCAAGCAGATAAGGAAGATGAACCAGGGAAGAAACAAATCTAGGATGTACCAATTGTCCGCGATTATTCCGAAGTTTTCCCAGACGACTTACCTGGTTTACCACCAACTCGTCAAGTAGAATTCCAGATTGACTTGATACCAGGAGCTGCACCTGTAGCTAAAGCACCATACCGGTTAGCACCAACCGAGATGAAGGAACTCATAGAACAACTCCAAGAACTGTCAGACAAAAGTTTTATTAGACCCAGTTCCTCACATTGGGGAGGTCCAGTACTTTTTGTCAAAAAGAAAGATGGTTATTTCCGAATGTGTATTGATTATAGAAAACTAAATAAGTTAACTATGAAAAATTGTTACCCACTCCCACGAATCGATCACCTATTTGATCAATTACAAGGATCAAGTGTGTATTCCAAGATTAACTTATGATCTTGATACCATCAATTGAAGGTCGGAGAAGACGATATACCGAAAACAGCTTTCAGAACTCGTTACGGTCACTATGGATTTCAGGTCATGCCATTTGGATTGACCAATGCACCAGCCATATTCATGGACCTCATGAATCGAGTGTGCAGACCATATCTGGATAAATTCGTTATCGTGTTCATTGACGACATACTCATTTATTCCAAGAATGAGCAAGAGCACGGAGAACATCTTGCTCAAGTATTGAAATTGATTAAGGAAGAGAAGTTGTACGCCAAATTCTCTAAGTGTGATATTTGGATTCCTAAATTACATTTCCTTGGTCACGTGATCGATAGCAAGGGAATTCAAGTAGACCCCGCAAAAGTCGAATCCGTAAAGGATTGGGCATCACCTACGTAACCAAAAGAGATTCGCCAATTCTTAGGTCTTGTCGGTTAATATCGGAGATTTATTGAAGGATTTTCCAAGATAGCTAAGTCTATGACAAACTTACACAGAAAGGCGTGAAGTTTGAATGAGGAGAAAAAGAAGAATCAGCATTCCAAACTATTAAATAGAAATTGCGTAGCGCACCTATTCTAGCCTTGCAATAAGGCCACGACGACTTCGTTGTATACTGTGATGCTTCACACAAAGGCTTAGGTGCTGTACTGATGCAAAGAAAGAAAGTAATTGCATATGCTTCAAGAAAACTGAAGAAGCACGAACATAATTACTCTACTCATGATCTAGAACTTGGATCCGTGGTTTTTGCCTTAAAAATATGGAGACACTACCTATACGGAACAAAGTGTATTGTGCACACCGACCACAAGAGTTTGCAACACATTCTAGACCAAAAGGAGCTGAACATGAGACAACGTCGTTGGATAGAGTTGCTTAGTGACTATGATTGTGACATCAAATACCACCCAGGTAAAGCCAACGTGGTTGCAGATGCACTAAGCCGCAAGGGAACTGATCCTCCCATGAGAGTTTGAGCCTTAGTTATGACCATTAGCTTGGATCTACCCAAGCAGATATTAGAGGCTCAACTCCAAGCACAGAAGCCTGAAAACATTGGAAAAGAAGATATAGGAGGAATGATTAGGACGGATCTAAGCAAGGAAAGAATAGAAGCCAGAGCAGACGGAACATTATTTCTACATGGAAGAAGTTGGTCACCATGTTACGGAGACTTGAGAAGCGTGATCATGCACGAATCTCATAAGTCTAAGTATTCCATACATCCCAGATCTGAAAATATGTATCAGGACGTGAAGAAGTTGTATTGGTGGCCAAACATGAAGGCAGGCATTGCAACATACATGAAGAAATGCCCGACATGTGCCAAAGTAAAGACTGAACATCAGAGGCCATCAGGATTACTAGTCTAACCTGAGATACCAAAATGGAAATGGGACAACATCACCATGGACTTCATTACCAAACTTCCTACTTCATCTCACGGTTACGATACAATTTGGGTAATCGTCGACCGACTCACTAAATCCGCTCATTTTCTACCAATAAGAGAAAATGACTCTTTGAGCAAGTTACCAAAAGTATACCTAAAGGAAGTTGTGACTAGACACGGTGTACCAGTCTCAATTATTTGTGATCGAGACGGTAGGTTTACATCAAACTTTTGGAAAGCTTTTCAAAGAGCTTTAGGAACAAATTTGGATATGAGCACCGCTTATCACCCACAGACCGATGGTCAGAGTGAAAGAACAATCCAAACCTTAGAAGACATGCTGAGAGCATCTGTGATCGACTTTGGAAAAGGATGGGTCGAACATATACCCTTAGTTAAATTCTCCTACAACAATAGCTACCATGCTAGCATCAAAGCCGCACCATTTGAGGCTCTCTATGGTCGCAAGTGTAGATCACCCGTGTGTTGGGCAGAGGTAGGGGAATTTCGGCTTACTGGACCCGAGTTAATCCAAGAAACTACTAAGAAGATCACTCTCATCAGGCAGAGAATTCAAGCTGCACTAAACCGACAAAAGAGTTATGCAGATCGCAAACGGAAACCAATGGAATTTAAAGTAGGTGACCGTGTTATGCTTAAGGTATCACCTTGAAAGGGAGTTGTAAGTTTTGGGAAACGTGGGAAGCTAAACCCACGATATGTGGGACCCTTCAAGGTGATAGCCAGAATCGGTGAAGTCGCTTATCGTCTAGAGTTACCCGAGCAATTGAGCCGGATACACTCTACATTCCATGTTTTGAACCAAAAGATGTGCTACGTGGATGAACCGTTAGCCATGCCATTGGAAGGAGTTCATTTTGATGACAAACCCTAATTTATAGAAGAACCCGTGGAAGTCATGGAGAGAGCAGTCAAGAAACTAAAGCGCATCCAAATTTGGTTGGTTAAAATACATTGGAACTCCAGGAGAGGTCCCGAGTTCACTTGGGAACGCGAAGACTCGTTTAGAGCTAAGTACCCACACCTGTTCACCTGAGCATTAACGTCAACTTAAGCTTTGAGGACAAAGCTAAAATAACGGAATAGTGCTGTAAAAGATGCATTTTTCAGGTTTTGACTATGACATCATTGTACACGTCACCTCATGATATATATATATATATATATATATATATATATATATATATATATATATATATATATATATATATATATATATATATATATATATATATATATATATATATATATATATATATATATATATATATATATATATATATATATATATATATATATATATATATATATATATATATATAGTGTAACTTTATTTACAGAACCCATCTTAGTGACAGAACTTGCAGAACTCTTGTTTTTGAAGGAAAACATGTCTTAATGAGTACATGTATGTTTTTAAAGAATATTTGTATTCGTGAAACATATTTGAAGTTCTTTTTATCAAAGTTAAATTAAATTAAAAAAAAAAAGATATAAAAAACATACATGTTTGAAGGCGCGCATGCATGTATATGCACGCATACAAAAACATACATTTTTGAAAGCGTGCATGCATGTATGTGCACCGATCAAAAAACATACATGTCCGCTTTCAAAACATATATGTACTCCTTCAGACATACATGTTTGCCTTCAAAAATAAGAGTTATGCAAGTTATAATAGGCACACTTCTCAACCATTAGATGTACCATTATTGATTTGATCTAATTAATTTGAATTCAATGGCATTATTGTAATAACGCGACTATAAATGACATTTTCATAGCCGCAATGTGTAAAAGATGACCCACGTGACTTTGTTGTTTTTCGTCCATATTATTCTTTATTTCATTAAATGATATATTTTTTAAGTTAAAAAAAAGATATTTTTCTTGTAATCATCAGGTTATGTGCTCATTTTTCCTTACAAGTGCACCACTAAACCTGGCACTTATCCATATATAAAACAATCAAAGAAAAGTTGTTTCCTGTGTGATTTTACAGGAAAATGTTTTGGCATAGACTCAAATCTTAAAATTAAAAACTTATACATCACTTGACAAACCAATTTATTATCACCTTTTATTGATACATTATTAGTGATGCATATCATTTTTATTTGATTTTTATATATTAGTGACATATTTTTTTTAAATTGTTTTTTTACATGACACGTTCATTTTTTAATTTGTTTTTTTATATATTAGTAACATATTTATTTTAATTATTTTTACATATTTGACACAATAATACCGATATACAAATATTCCATCGTGTACGCATGCCTTTTCCTCGTTCCGATTAAGAGTAACCACGTCATCCAAAAATGTATCCATAAATTTGCAAAAAATTGAAAGTGATACAAATATTACGCTCATCTAAAAAGTCCCACATCTATTTTCAAACTATAATATAATTACAAGAACATCAACATCAGGGGATATATCTATAGAAAAAAAAGAGAGCATATTTTGAAAATCAATACATCACTTATTTTTTAACATTATCACTTGTTACTTTAGAACATGTATAACTTGACCAAGCTTTTTGGGTTTCGTTTCCAACCTGTTTTGGAGAGGCATGGCCTCGCCTTATACGACTTCAATATCGGGTAGTGATACACCGTTATAATAGTTTAACTTTTAAACACATTTATTTACAAAACTTTAGTTCATTAGCAAACTTTCTTATTTTTTCTCTTTTCTAATCGCCAACCATTTTATACGTAATAAATATGATTAACAAAGCATATAACCAAGTGATACATCACGTCTAAATTTGAGACATTAATAATAACTTTGATTAAGTTCATAAAAATAAGGTAACCATGTACATTGTACAACTTATGGTCGGCAAAGTGATACATTAGACAAATTTTTTGATAGACAAACTTTATGCCTTGGTACATTAGACACACGGCAACTACCATGGTGATAACTAATTGCCATGTTGACACATGAAGAAATCCATACTAAAAATGCTCGATAAATGGAAACATGCGCTTAGATCTCAAGTATACGAGCACAAACAATTGTACCTTACACATAGCTTTATATTTACACATCAGCTACAAGTTTATATTCAACCTCTTTTAAACAATGATACAAATGTTAAGAAAAAGACAAAATCCAAGTTCTGTGGTTAAACCTTCATTGACTTTTATTCTTGATATATACCGACTGATCAGTTCTATATTACCACTTGTTAATAAACCATATCACATTTGCTACAAGCAAACTCACAAAAGCTCAGTAAATTACAAACTTTTTCACCATAGAATCTGCAAATAACCAATCTAATATAAACAACAACAAAATCTCGATCTAAAAACCATTCTGAACTCGTGGCTATACCGAAAACTATTAAACATGTGTGACCTTATCAGCAACGAGATCAATGCCAAGAAAAATTAATGGATGACGGTTACCAGAAACGACAGTGATGAAAACAAAGACCGTATAGATTCGAGTGGCTTATAAAGTTTTGATAACAAAAAAAAGAATCATGAAAACACCACTATTCCGGCATGACAGCTCCATTTAAGCAAACCCGTCATAATAAATCTCAAACATGAGATTCTAGTCGGTTAAGGAAATGTATCTCGGGGAGGGTTTTGAATATTTGGACAAAATTAGCTAAAAAAAATAAGGGAAGAAGATAAGCATGTTTGATGATTGGAATTTCAAGAGGGGAGTTAGGAATATTTTATATGAATTCAGAGAAATGGAAAGATAATGTGTGTTTGGTGATATTTTGATAAAAGGTTTTTTAGATCTAAAGAAAATTGAATGGGAACGAAGATAACTGACGGCTAACATTTTTATCAGCAATTTATTAGGAGCAGTTAAATACTTGATATACCCTTTTAAATAATTTAACATTTAATTTTTTCTTTTAGATATTGCCATTAATTAGTATTTTATTAAAAATCAAAAAAGACACTTGGCACTTTGTAATTGGTACCTATTATAACTTATTTTAAAGTGTAATGCACATGAACGTAAATATATATATATATATATATATATATATATATATATATATATATATATATATATATATATATATATATATATATATATATATATATATATATATATATATATATATATATATATATATATATATATATATATATATATATATATATATATATATATATATATATATATATATATATATATATATATATATATATATATATATGTATATATATATATATATATGTATATATATATATATATATATATATATATATATATATATATATATATATATATATATATATATATATATATATATATATATATATATATATATATATATAGGGGCGTTATTGTGAGTACCACCCTTAAGATAAAAACAATAGGAACCGTTTCCGACCGTAGGATCAAAGTTCATGGATGATGATTAAAATTAATAAACAAATGGCATTGTAGTAAATACTATACAACATAAAGGGCATTATGTGTCAGTTTTAAAACATAATAAATAAAAAACAAAATATAAAAAAAATATAAACAAAATCAAATGGGGATATATCTCTCTCCGATCAAAATTAATTCACATAAAAAACAATATCTGCCAATCCCCAAGATACCTCACTCTGATCAAAATTGAAACCGGATTTCATGCTTTTTCAATAAAAACTGTAAACAATATCCCCCACAAATTGCTTTGTATCAGTATCCCCATCACAATTGTGTATAAAATGTAGACTTCTAAAGCAGACTATTCTAAGGTCAATTATGTTTCCCCCAAATCAATTGAAAACCTGAGAATAGATGGAGATCCTAAATGGTAAGTGATACATTGTTGATGTATTTTGATTTCAGCGTATGATACATATACTTTATGGTTTTTTGTATTTTATAAAGATATGGAATGATTTTTTTCTTTTATCTTTCAGTTAGAAGAACTGGAAGGCTGTCTGATCGAAAAAGAAATGATGAGATTTCTTTTATTGATTTATCGTCTATGGAATTGGATGACGAAGGTGTAGGTATGTATCATTAAAAAACAACTCAGAATTTAATTTATTATACATTTTTTGTGTGTGCTACTATGATTTTACTGTATTGGATTGTAAAGAGTTTCTTGGTGAGGATAATATGGATGTAGATGCTGCTTCAAATAAAGAAGATGAAAAAAAAGCAGGAAACATCAATATTCTGAATGCTGATAACATGAAAAATAATAAAGGTGATTAATTTTAGGTATTATGTTAATTTTAAGTATTTCAATATTCCTGGTTAGTGATTAATTTGAATCGTATTCTATTATTCCTGGTTAGTGTCACTTGGTGAAAAGTTTCACAAAAAAATGAGTTTACTAGGAGAAAAGATAAAGAAGGCACGAGCTATGAAATGTAAGCAATTAGGTCATATTGGGTGACATATATTTTCTTTACTAATTTTATGCAAAGTTTTAATATCCGGAAAACTTTTTTCTATTAGTGTCTGGTCAACGTGTAGCTGGTAAAGGGAAATTGGCAGCACTGGTTGATAAAACAAAACGTAAACACGATGGAAAAGGTAAGGACTGGCTAATTCAGTTATAGTTCATGGTTATTACTCGTATAGTATAGTTATTCTGTTAGCTTTATATAACGAACAAGAAAAAATTATAATTTATCAAATCTGAATGATGCAGCTGCCATACGTGTTGACGGCAAGAGTGCGAAGGTGTTGGGAGATGAAAAAGGGAAAAGAAAGCTTGCAGATGTTGAAAATACATTATCTATCGGTAAAGCAAACTAGTTTTCATATTTTTTTAATTTTGTGGTTAAAAAATAAGTATAAATGATATTATCGTGTTTGTATGTGTGTCAGGGGAAAAAAATGAAGGTTATGACGATGGAGAGAACTCCGATGATGACTTTGTTTCTGTCAATCAAACAAAGATCAGTAAAGTGAATAAGAAATTGGGAAATCAGGATATTGCGAATGAGAAAGAAGGTACATGCAAGTTTGGGTGTCATATATTTTTTGGTGTGTCGCATATATTTTAATGTTTAACTGATTATTTGCCTTAGGGATTAAAGGTAAGAAACGTGGAGTGAGGGTTGCTGCGAAGAAGGGTAATGGAAGTAATAAAAGGGGCGACGCTAAAATGGGATCTGTTAAGGGTAAGTCAGTTGTTATTTGAACTTGGTGTGTCTATTTATGTAGTTAGTTGTAGGTGAATGTAATGTTAGTATGCGTTGTACACAAATTTATACACTGTGTGCCACCTAGTCGGTGTGTGCCACATAACCGTAAATAGTGTGCGTCACATAGACAGTGTGTGGCAAACACAACCGTTCTAGAAAGTGTGAGCCGTATTTAGTTAGTGTGCCTTGAATAGGGTGTGTCAAATAGCCAAATACAATTAAATTTGTCTGTGTTAACACAATCTCCGCCACTGTGTGCCACATGGTGGGTGTGTGCCACATAGGCGCAAATAGGGTATGTCACATATAGAGTGTGTGTCAGTCACGATTTTTTAGACAGTGTGCTGCGAATAGGGTGTGTCAATTAGCCAAATACAGGTAAATGTAGTATGTGCTAACACAATTATAGCCACTGTGTGCCACATTGTCGGTATGTTCCACATAGCAGAAAATAAGGGGTGTCACATATACAGTGTGTGTCAGTCACAACCTTATAGACAGTGTGTCGTATTCTGGTAGTGTGCCGTCCATTAGGGTGTGTCACATGAGTGTGTGTGTCAAACACAACCTTTATACATTTTTTGGTTTAGTGAAAATAATATATGGAAAATATGTAGTTTAAGACAGTGTGTGACATAAATTGAGTGTGTGTCAAACACAAGCTTTGTAGACAAAGGTTAATGATGGAAAAAAACTGGTATCCATTTTGACGGCATTTCAAACTTATCCTGCAACCATTTGTGTGCAAGAAGTCCAAAATCTTCAATAACTGATTTCCACTTTTATGCAACCTTGTAGGCGTTTATTTTGTTGGTCCATACAATGTTGCACAATCGCCACTTAAAAGTCTGTGTTGCTGCATATTGTAGGTCACACGTGCACGAAAAGTTATAATGTAAAAAAACCATATAATTTATTTGAACATTTACATATTTTTCATTTTGAACTAAACATATAGTTTTCTTTTTTGTTCAAGCATACTGGAAAAAAAGTTAGTATACTCGATACTATAATGGGTGTTTGGGACAGTGTTGAAAAAAAGGGTATCAAATAAGTATTACGTTTGGGAAACATAATAGGTGTTTTTAAAAAAAGGGGTATCGAGATTACAATGGGTGTTTGGGGCAATGTTGAAAAAAGGGTATCATATAAGTATTGTGTAAATATGGTGTGTCACATAGATATTGTGTGTCAAGCACAACCTTTATACATTTTTAGGGAGTGTGTGTCACTGTGTGCCGTGTATAAATAGGGTGTGTCACCTCATACTCTGTTTTGGTTTAATAATAATATTTGTAAAATATACTCGCCACATGTTTTTACACCTTCACTGTTTGTGTTTTTTGTATTGTTTGTTCAACTATGTCTTTTTACACCTTTTAATGTCTATGTTTGAGTGTGTTTTATAGAGTTTAAAAGTTTAAACGATATTTTCTAGATGATCTTTACTATTCAGGGGTGTTTGTTTCAGCTTATATAGCTGGCTTATCGCTTATTTGGTCTTCGGCTTAAGTTTCATAAGGTCGCCTTTTGTGGCTTTATTTTGAAGCCTTTTGTGGTTTATTGTGTATACAATGTGTGCAGTGTATAAATAGGGTGTGTCACCTCATCTTCAGATTTAGTAAGTGTGTGATGTAAATACATAAAAATGAACAGACTCGAATTTTGGTACAAAAGTTGCATTTTTAAAGTTTAACGCATCAATATAGAAACAAGTAAAAACTATAAACAGTATTATCCTATTTGGTAATTTGGTTAGTGCATGAATATAAACATGAGACATACTGATGCAAACCAAGCGTGACCATGTCATATAGATGTATATATAATTACAAGATGTGAGGAGAATCAATAAGACCAGGCCCAACCCGTGACTATTTCTCATCCTGTCTAATAAAATAAGCTACCAATTGGTAAAGTTCAAATTACCTGAAAGCAATGGGTCCTTCAAAATATGGTACAGTAGCTTTCCATTTAAGGATCATACGTTGAAACCATTTTCAATCTCGTGCCTGAAGTTGCATCATGCCTTTAAAACTTATATCAATAGTGCCATGTATAATATTAAATTACGCTTCCAGTATGACCGTCTGTTCGATATAGGTAGTGTATGTCATATAGTAAGTACGTGTGATATATGTAGTGTCATATAGTTAGTGTCGGATAGATTGTTAGTGTGTTTGCCGAGTCATTTTAGGTTGTTAAAACTTGGAATTGATATGTATATGGTAAATGTGTGTATGTTAGTTTCAACATTCCAATGTCTTTGTATTTTTTTGTGTGTCAACAGATAATCATCCCAAAGAACCTGTAGAACGAATTACGATACGATCTCGAAATCCGCCATGTACGCTGTTTAAAGTGATAACTCAATTGAATCAAAACCAAAAACAGGATGTTATAGATATAGGGTTTGGGGAAGTGCATGACTTTAAAATCAAGAAAGTACCAACCCGACTAGCTTTCTGGTTGTTGGAAAGGTTTGATGCAGATACATGTTCATTGAATGTAAATGGTAAGACTATAGTGATTGTTCGAGATATGTTAGGGGTCCCGATAGGAAATGTGCATATAGATGCTAAGGATGATGCAGATTGGAGGAACCCGTTAACTAGGCAATGGAAGGATCAATTTGGCGATATGGTAAAGAGGCACTATCCTTCAATTGTTGCAGAGGAGGTTCTGGAGAATGGACTAAGCGGATACATGTTTAAGCTTAATTTTTTAGTGTTGTTTTTCACGGCGATCGGAGACTGGAATCTAAGCAATACCGTTAATCTTATGTTTCTGTCGTGTATCAATAGTGAGGATGATATACCTAAATTGGACTGGTGCATATACATGATTCAATGATTGAGGAAAACAAAGAGATCATGGAACACGGAAGGGTATTTCAATGGTCCTATAATCCTGCTTCGGGTATGATATGATACGTATTAATAATTATATATATAATTTTTTGTTGTATTAATTTAGCTGACTAATGATTTTATGATAGGTTCTGTATGCACGTTCAGAGACGTCACTCAAGATATGGTCTTCAGGTATGTTACTAAAATTGCAAGATGTCATGTTTCCGAATGATAATGTTAGTGACACAGATGTTGGCGAAGAAACAGAATATAATTGTAAGTGTGGGTTATTCCAAACCAATTTTGTATGAAATAGAAAGTTGATACAAAATTATAAGTATAACTGTTGTAATCTATATTCGTATGCAGATAAAGATGATAGAATGAATTGTGGACAAGATGAAGAATTTGAAGGGTGCGATACGGCAAGTATGAAAACCGATTTGGAGGTGATGATTATTTTTTACACGTTTCAATATTGTGTATCGATTTATTGATGCAGGCGTTTGTTAATAAATTATAAAATGTGTGGTTATTTAGGGCATGAAGAAATATGTATCAACATATCTACAGAAGGCGAGAAATATGATTGGTAAGGCAGATGAAATGTTAGATCTAGGACTGGAAAGTTACCCAAATGACAGTGGGATGCTAGAGTTAAAGAACATGAGAAATCAGATGTTTGTGGCACGTAGCTACGCGCGACAACCAGCAAACAATGAACCAGCAAATGAGGAAACGCTTGGTAACTGCTAAACACTAGAAAATGTAGGAAATAAGCATGACACTGTCAATCAAGAGGAAGGGGTGATGACATTAACGCAAGAAGAAATTCTTTTGTCAGATAGGGTGTGGGAAGAGATTGAAAGAAACAAACAACAAATACCTATGAGGCTTAATTTTGATGATGACTGTGAGTTGGATTTGAATGTTACACAGCCACCCGCAACACAAGGAAAGGTATTAAGTGAGGATGCGGACGGACTAGAACACGACCAAGCTTTGTTAGAAAGTCTAATTAACTATGACTCGATCCCGGAAATGTCAGTGAATTCAAAATGCCAAATCAACCAATTCATGGTTGTACAGGCAAAGCTACTTCATCAGGAAACCTATCAAGGTTTGGGCGTGAAAGTCTGGTAAACAAAGGAAATGCAGTACTACCAATATATGACGAGCCGAAGCCTTTACAGACAGTGTTGCCGACGAGATATGGAGGAAAAAGGGTTAAACGTCAACCGTTACTACCTGAAGTATTTAGATCACCTTATGTTACAAGAGAAGTGTCTTTGGCAGAAAACATATCACCACCCGAGTCGAATGTAGCAGCTTGCTTGTTCAGTGCTAGATTACGAGCCTAGTAAGTCAATATGTATAGTTTACATTATATATAACGAATTAGATAAGGTATATTCTTAATTAGCTAACTAATACTTATATGACAGCGATATCGTGTTCAATACCCCATATGTCGACGGGGAGAGGGTTGTGTTAGAAACTTTGTACCCGAATATTGATGTAGATGCTGGGTTGATTGACATCTTCACTCATGTGCTAAACGATGCAGAGAAGCGAAAAACAAGAATACGGTGAAAAGGGTTTTCTGCCATACAACAATGGTGGTAAGTTGTGGCATAAATGTGTTATGATCAATCTATAAAAGTTTTTAACGCGAAATTGTTGTTGATTAAAAGAAGTTTTATTGATTCTTTATCTGAATGCAGACGAGCGATATGCTAAAATGAGACTACGATAAAGCATCACGTAAGTTCAATGAAAACATGAAAACTGTGTTGGAGCGTACTGTGTATAAAACACTTCGTGAAGTTGATTTGGTAAGTCTAAATTTTAAATAACACAGTGAACCTAACATGATATACAAAATTGTATGACTTAGTTACCTGCATTTGGCTTGATTGTGGCAGGTTTTTTTCCCGCTACTCAAACAAAAAAATTTCTTTGTTGTATGCATGAACCTAAAGCATAACGAGGTCGAGATAATGGATAACATATATTCGACCAATCCGAAGGTGGAGAAATTATATGGTGAAGTTATCTTGCTATTGGTACGTAGTGTGTTAGTACAATATACAAAGTATATATCTGTTTTATGTGTAACACACAATGTGTTGGTGTCTTATAACAGGTTCCTATGTTTGAGGGTTATTTGAGGATCGAGAAGAATCCGCATTATGCTACGCTGAGTTCTGCCGACACCAGTGTGCTGTCGTTGGGGTGCGGGACAACCACAAACTATGTAGATTGTGGTGTATTCACTATGCAACATATGGAGACCTACAAAGGTGAGGGTTCTCGTGGTGACCTTTGTGAGCTTAGTAAATAAGGTGACAGACAAAGTAACGAACTAAAGGACCTGCGCGCCAAGTATGCTGCTACAATACTACTGGTCGATTGCAATCTGGGTAAAAAAAAGTTTGAAAAAGAATCTCGTGCGTACAAGTCGATATCACCAGAAGAAAAGAAGGAGTTAGCTGTTTCTGCTTATGAAAGAATCAATGTGCGTGTCAAGGAAACGATGAAATGAAACGTTTAAGTTTGTGTATTTTCCATTAAATAAGTAGCGTTGTAACTGAAGTTTGTAACGCTTTTGTTTGTTTCTAAATTATGTGTGGACAATGGTCGTGTATGCTTACCGACTAATTTTTATTATAAGGATTGTTATGAAAGTCTTATGTTTATGAATTTTCGTTTGAATAAGTATCGTTGTCACTAACGGTTGAAGGTTTTATTTTTATTTCAACTTATGTACGTACAAGGGTCGTGTAGTCTTACCGAGTTACATTTATTCTAAAGTTTTTTGTGATTGTCATATAAGTTGTTATGTTTTGTAATTGGAATGTTTTATACATAGTTGTCTAGGTGACACAAACTATTTACATGTGGCACATATTCTCGAACGGACATGCTTCTTTTCCAGGTTGTAAGTTTACTGAATTCAAAAAATGATATGTTTTACAGTTGAGTGCAATAATTATATACAGTATCCGTTATAACATTGTTTGATATGTTAAACTTGCAATTCATTTGGTTAGTTTATTGAGTTCAAAAATGAAATGTTCTACATCTAAATTAAGTCATTCAATAAGTGCCACATGTTCTGTGTAACACAGAATGTTTTGTAAAACTTGGCGGCAAAATAGTCTTGTAAAACTCTCAACAGATAGCATGAAGAAAACATGGTCAATTAAAAACTGCATTTCATGTGTTGTATCAAACAGATAACATGATGAACTAGAAAAAGACATAATTCCAATACATTATTGTGGTTCAAAACATTACTTTAAAAAACGTTAAGCAAGTAAACTTGAGACGTGACACGTCTTCAAATGAAATCGAAAAGTAAATCTCCATCCGTTTCAGTGATTGTTGAAGAAAAAATAGTTATACAGTCATTCCTTCTGAGTGGGCAGTGCCTTGCATCATGATATCCATACTTGCAACAATAACGACACATCCTCATCGGCCGGTTGGCCAGATTTGTAGCAGATGAATACATATACATAGCCTCTTCACCGTTTGTGATACATATAAATATGAACATCAAACTAAAAATACTATTCATGATGATATGTCTGAGTATGAAAAAGTGATGACTTAGGGATGTGTGTGTTTTGAAAGGGAACGTAACATTTAAATAGTGATATTAGGAATTAAAGTGTGATTTGCTTTATTAAAATCCATGATATGTTTTTAAAAACAATATCAGAATATGGTATCAAAACAGTAACTGCAACTAATGACCAAATCAACAACTCTAAATAAAATAAAAACAATATCAGAATAATGGCATTTGAAAATGTAGATAAGTAATGGTATTAGAAAATAAATAGTGCATTTGGACATTATTTCAAAAGATAACAAAGCATAAAAATTGGAAATAAATTCATTGATCAATTAAAATAAAAACTTGTAAGCTGCATATCATGCAATTTGTTCAATTGACAACATGAATTGAACTACTCACTATCTTGATCCATGTCCTCGTCGAATTCCTCAGCAATGTCCGTATCCTGATCTTGTAAGCCTTTCTTTTTCTTCGGACAGTTCCTAGAATCATGCCTAGCATACTTGCGACAAGTCTTGCACATCCTCTTAGGTTTCTGGCCTAGCTTCATTGCAATCTCACTCTTTGATTTGTGCCTAGTGCGCGACACCTGACCCTTATTAGTGATATCCTTAGGTGGAAGAATATCCATGGTCGGTGGTTCAGTAACACCAAGGGTTGATGCATAAACCGCAGGGGTGTTCATATTAGGAGGGTTAGGAACGTCGGCTTTGGCTCTAATCAACAATGCTGCTTGGTCGTCCCTATATATATGAAGCTTTTCAATATCACCAACCAAATGAGTGATTGATTCATCAACATTCTTGTAAATCTGTCTAAGTGTGTCACCCACAACAGTGGTTGAGTTCGACGAATCTGGAAAACCCTTTGTCTTATCAACATTTGTGTGACACATTGCGTGCTTTGACCAACTAGATTGCAAGTACTGTTTGGGAAAGTGGAACACCTTGCACATCCGCAGAACGTAAAATATGTGACGACACAATAAGCCATAACACTCGTACCTTAGACAACTGCACTGAACTGAACAATCTGATGGTTCGTACCTAACCTGCCGACAGAATAAGCCATAAAACTCGTAAGTAGTTGAAAATTTAGTTGCCGAAAACTGGTGAATAAAAACAATACAAAGTGTTGCATGTAATATTGTTACCTCATACTTGACCTCAACAGATGAACCATTCACTTTGTAATCAGCTTTAGTGTCACGTATCACAAACGTAGAATACGTATCAGATTCATGTACACTTAGTGAACAACAATGGTACAAAGATGACCAGAACTCATCTTGAACGTCGTAAAAAAGAGTGATAGTGTACAAAGCAGCAGCTTCTTTCTCAACTTCCAAGTGTGTTTTGAGATCAGGAGTCGTGTAGTTAGAGTTATGTGTATTCTTGCCGTATATGAATCGTGTGAATCAATGGATGTATCATAATGGCTAATAAACTCAACCAAGCTCAAATTGGTGTTAGTAATCTGCCCCAAAAAATGGTTTTCACTTTCTGACCTGGACGTAGTGCGCATAAGACCAGACAGGGTTCGTGACGGAAGTATGCGGGTATCCATTTCGTCCGCATCCCAAACATATCAGTCAACCACCTGTTTTCATTCAAGTTGAAGTCGTCCATAATATATTTCCATTCATTCTCAAACACATCGGGGCCGATTTTGTTAGTCCAAACGATATCACATAAACGTTGTTTGAAATTTGTATTTTTACATAAAGCTGGGCCAACCTAGACACAAAATATAATTAAAACAAAATTAGATAACTGTTGTCAGTAATCCAAGACCCAGATACATCATTATATGAATTATTGTGATTGTACCTTCTTGGTTAGTTTCTGCATGATATGCCACATACAGAGGCGATGTCTGGACTCTGGGAAGATTTTTCTATGGCAATCTTCAAAGCGGGATCTTGGTCAGTAACAACTACCTTAGGCGTGGAACCAAATATTTTCTTAAACCTTTTAAGCAACCAAGTATATTTTTTTGCTGCTTCGCTTGCTAGTAATGCAACACCAAAAAGGATGCATCGGTTATGATTATCTATGCCAGTGAAAGGAACCAACACCATGATGTACCTATATGAACACGGTTTTTAGATGAATACTAAAACGGAATTGAAATAGAGATATATGTGTATCAATAAACAAGTATACTTTTATGTGTTTGCCAAACAAATGCGGATTAGAAGTGTCAAAAAATGATATGTAAGTATCTTATAAAGTAATTCAAACGAATGGAAAAAAAGCACATACCTGTTTGACCTAAACGTTGCATCAAATGATACCACAGCACCAAATACATCATAGTTACTCTTCGCTTGTTCGTCTGCCCAGAACAAACCTACCAAGGTTTTGTCAGTCTTGTCTTGTTTATATTCCATAGAAAAATTGGAGCAATATTTTTGCCTGCTCAAAAGCTTATCGACAGCCATTTGCGCGTCCCGATTCCCAATAAACTCATTCAATTCCCGCTTATAGTTCCGGCACTCAACATCTGTAAAACCAATTTCCTCAAACCCACCAAACATTTCTTTCAATACTTTCCAAGCTCTTGTTGGACCAAGATTAGCAATCGATAGCGGATGTATCAGTTGCTGTTTAGGGAAGGTAAGTTTCCTAGCAGCCCGAAGATACTTGTAATCATTTTCGTTAACCAAACGGTGGTTGTGTTTCTCAAAAAAAAGTGTGGACATAATACTTGTTTTTTTCATTACGCCTAAGACGTAACTGAGCTTTACATCCGCAACGTTGAGATCCTCGTTTCCTTCTTTGAATCACCTTGGTTAAAGATTTCGTATTTCCAGATTAGGACTTATCAGTTTGGGACTTATCGGATTGGGCCTTATCAGTTTGGGAGTTATGGGGTTGTGACTGATGAGTCTTTCACGGATCTGTCTTTAATTTTTTAGATTTTTTTCCGGTTTCAGCCCTTCTTTAGAACAATAAAGTATTTAATAGAAGGGTTATCTGTTTTTTCCTGTTTTTCTGCCCACCCCTCCTAACTTTGAAACCAGCTTCCCTCGCATACTCTTTATAAAATTGTAGAGCTAGTTCAATTGTGTCAAACTCGGTTCCCTCAACTGGTTTTTTTGTAGCTTGGGGAATCCAAAACTTACTTCCGGGCGGTGTTGGTTGGTAACTCCCAACTTGCAAAACATTTTGAGCATCGCCATCAACATTGTCTTCCACCATGTTACTTGATCGTGGAGTTGATGCACCTGGGATATGAATTCAAACGGTAAAAATCATTATACAGGTAGCTAAAAAAACAGTAAACACTAGGATACACTTTTATACATCCCAAATCTGTATATGACACACTTTCGAGATGACACATATTCAATATGATACACTTTCGATATGACACAAATTATGTATATGACACACTTATGTAAGTTTAGTGATTATTTGGTGAACATGCCCAGGGAATACATTTAGTGATTATTTGGTGAACATGCCTGTCTATCATAAAAAAGGATATGGCAGCCACTTGAATGTCTCGACACACACGTAAACGATCCAACATAGCCTCATTCGTGACACATACTTAAACAAATCCATAGATACAACACACACTTTAAAAGCTTCAACACACATTAGCACTCTATCAGACGTTGTTATGAAGGGGATCAAGTTCACGTTATCAGTTTGTAAGTGAAATAAAACCGTAAGTTGATTGTATTATGTTTTATTACGTGGAAACCACCGGTAGTTTCTCAACAATTAATTTTGCATAATTTTGCCCGATTTAACATGAAACATATTAAAAAACTGACCCATTTTAACATTTTGCACTGACTTGTTTGATAATTGGCATGTCATGTTTTACCCAATGTAACAGACTGTTGTAAAGAATGCCTTGAAATACTATTCAAAGCGGGAAGTTATTTGAACCTTTTACATCACACATACGAATTCTGATCATTTTGTGTTTGCATTTTTAGGAACCTAACGGGGCTCTCACTAATCGGGACGTTACCTAAGGAAATAGCCAATTTGACTGCTCTGAAAGAACTGTAAGTGAACAAATAATGAAATAAAGAAATAGATTTCGTATGCAGACACGATCCGTTAAAGGCTTTGGAAATCATGTAAGCTTCATATTCTCAATCATTACTTTTATCTATTTTTCTTAAACTCGCGTCTTCTTTATATGTGTGAAAAGAAATCTAAACGACAAAGAATCGGAGGGCCTGTCCCAGCTTCACTAGACACACTTCCAAACCTTCGTGAAGTGTAAGTTGTTATTTTTCTACATCTAAAAGCTTTATAGTCACACGCATTTTCTTGAATAATACTTAATCTTCTAATGTTATAGAAATCTAACTAACAACAGACTAAACGGAGGAACTCCCCAAAGTCTAACCAACAGAAAAGATATAAGGTGCAAATTTTTTGGCAAAATGACTAAAGTTTCACTACTAGTGTGTCATGTTCATATGTCAGCCAGTTTTGTGACCCGACACACACTTACATGACCAGACATAGCCGTATATTAAAAGTACATCATACATTAGACAGCATACATCAGAAGCACAACTATACGGTTTTCCGAGTTACCTCAACATAGATCTTTCCCTATTTTTCTAATTACACTTTTAGCTTCAAATAGTTTCTAATTACATTTTTCGAATTACATTTTTCTAATTACAGTTTTCTAATTAGATTTTTCTAATTACACTTTTAGCTTCAAAAATAGACAGCATACATCAGAAGCAATAAACATCACTGCCAGAAAAAAATCAAAAAAACTTAAAGTAACTTTATGAAGAACAAATATAATAATAATGGACTTACCATTCATCGAATCGGTGCCACTTGTAATAGACATATTTATTCCAAACAGCTATATCAAATCTGATTGATAACATAAAACTGATGGAAAGATGAATGGTTTGGAAGATTGTAATACACATTTTTTTTGTATAAATTAACCGAGGTTTTAAAGAGATCGAGAGAGATGAAAGGCTAATTTACAAAAAAAAAACGTATGGATTTATGATGATGATTGATGAATTATCACCGGTTGAACAACAAAGTAGATAACCCAACAGTAATGTTTTATGCTAATTTCTTTTCTTTAATATAACACAAAACAAAAATTACTGAAATACCCCTATAGACAAAAAAACTATTTTAATTTTATTTTAAATGAAAAGTACACATGGCACAATCTGGTTGGTTCTTATTGTTTTTATTTATGAGCGGTTCTTACTTGAACGCAAATCTATATCTATATATATATATATATATATATATATATATATATATATATATATATATATATATATATATATATATATATATATATATATATATATATATATATATATATATATATATATATATATATATATATATATAGAGAGGAGGGTTAATGTGAGAGAATTTTTAAAGTTATTAAGATAAGAACCAATCTAAAGCCTTGGATTTATTATGTTGCATTAAATGAAAATAATATTAAATGAATAACATCATAATCATTAAATATATATTAAAAGATATTTTACTACATTCATTTTTGATCATGTGTTAGTACAATATGTCGAAAATAACTAATACTTCGTGGTACAATATCTCGAAAACAAATGATGCGTCGTGATACAATATCTCGAAAATAACTGATGCGTCATGGTACAATATCTCTAAAATAACTGATGCAGCGTGGTACAATATCTTAAAAATAACTGATACGTTGTGGTATATCTCGAAAATACGTAAGGTATCGTGGTACAATATCTTGAAAATAAATGAGCGTTTATGTTAGACAAAATAAAAAATAGCAATAATACATTAGTTGTACTTTTAATTTTCATTTATTGTATTAATTACACTGCATTTAATTATCACTTACTTTTATTTTCTATTGGTTATTGAATGGTTCTTATTTTTATAACTTTAAATAGTTCTCATTTGATCCTAAATCTATATATATATATATATATATATATATATATATATATATATATATATATATATATATATATATATATATATATATATATATATATATATATATATATATATATATATATATATATATATATATATATATATATATATATATATATATATATATATATATATATATATATATATATATATATATATATATATATATATATATATATATATATTGTAACACCCCCAATTTCGGATCATATGCGGAAGCTTATATGGGGTGCTACTTCATAATATAACAACTCAAGTAATAGAAAACGACTCGAAAAGAATCGTTTTAAAAGTAAACATTGGATTGAAATAAAAGTTTACAATCGTTCATAACAGGGTCCCCAAACATTTATTAAACAAGTACACAACATATTTTCATAATAAAAGTCATTGAACGATTTTTACAAAATGGTGAGCTTTTAACCCATTTATTATAATTCCGCAAGCACTGAAATCCCTCCTGCCATTACCTTCAAGGACCTGAGATAAAACATGCTAAACTTGTCAACAACAGTTGAGTGAATCTATAGAGTTTATAAATAAACATTACCGAACACAAGTATATTTTAAAACCTTCAAGAATTAGCGATGTGGATCAAACAACGTTATATAGATTATTATAATCCTCATGACATTGAAACGTTACCACAATATTTACCCACCATACACCTCGCTAAGTGTATAGGAAAGCTCTCGAACATGCATCCACTTCGAGCAACACGGTGCTCAAACGATAGCTAATCGTTTCCAGACGAGAGGTGTACCTCCCGAATAGTACTATTCCATGTATAAACGCCTACCATAACTCGGTAGCTAACAATTCATGATATAATTAGGACTTTTTAACGAGCGACATAGTAAACTTATAATAATCAAGGCAACAATCATAAATCGGGTCCCTTGTGTTCTAATTTCAAAACAAGCATGTTATCCCCTCGCGGGTTTATAAATCATCTTTAAGTATTTAAAAGCTAGGCTATAGACTCACCTTAGTATAAGAGACGTGGCAAGATGATCGTCGACTATGAGTGATGCCCGTTAAGTACGAAAACCGCAACCTATCAAATAAGGCGCGCTGGTTAATAATAGACTCAAGTATAAACCATACATAATAACTTCAAACTCAAAGTCATAAAATAACTACAAACCCGAAAGAAAACCATACAAGTGATACTATCGTACTATCCTTTATACTTACTTAATTAAACCGTTCTATCGATAAAAACCTGTCGGTACATAACAAATGTACAAGCTCATTTACCTCGCTTAAACACACCAATAATTTATGATACTACACAGAGAACTCACTTAATATATATAGAAAGTTTTCCCAAAAGTTTATCAAATGATTATACTTTTAAAGTTCCCTGCCCGACACATCTTTGAACTACAAAAACCGGACAGTTTTACGTTATCGACTCGTATAACCATTTTAACTTCTATAAACGACTCCATTTGCAAACCGACACTTAGGTTTGAGAATAGGCTCACCATCTGAGGTTTACACTTCTACATCAGTCCTTTACTCATTTCAAAACTCATTCTATAGTCCCCGGGATTCGATCCAAATATCGACAACAACTACATGTCGTGCCGATACTCGTCTCCCGGTACACGAATAATCAAAACATCATAACTTTTCGCTCGTTTAGAGCTAGAAGCTCTACTTTATATCAAATCAAAGCTAATCAAATTCTCTACAAGCCTATCCTATTATTTAATAATTTATCAAACTATAAGGTACCCAAAAATAGACTTTACCCACTGGTCTAAATCACCCTTCCAAAACTTGCATAAAATCATGTTTTTAACAAAAACTAACCATTGTTATGATCATCCCATAACCCTAATATTAACATAACTTATCTATAACACCTGGATCATCATCAAAATCAAAACCCCAAAATCAAAATCAAGTTTTTAACAAAATTTAGCATGAAAACTCTTTGATCGTCATAAAAATCACATGCATGATCATGATCTACACCTACCAAACCTAAAAAAATAAAACTTCATGCATGTAGCCAAAATTAGTATCAAAATGATCTCCTTACCATTATAAGGATGGGTCTCATATTGGTTTAGCTTAGATCAAGTTAGAAATCAAGATAAAATTTATTAAAGTTGGATTTGGGATGAAGGGGGGGGGGGGGTCACGACAAGTAATAAAAAAGCGAGAGAGAAAATTTTTCAATTTTTTTGTTAGTGGATTATATGTAAATTTGGTGAAAATTTGGCTTTTATATAGTGCTCCAAGGGTTTAATTTGCCAATTGGTGATAGTTTTGGTCCAAAATGAAAATATTTAGCTATAAAGCGGGAAATGACTATTAATCAATTTTGAAAATATTTACAAGGCCCGGGTTTCATAAAAATACTTTTCAAAAGTTAAAAGATATCATAAATATAATAATAACGCCTCCCGACTCGACTTAACACGACATAAAAAGAAAACATCGAAAATATCGAACATCGAACAATCAACAATAAAACGTAAAATATTGGGCATCCGTCAACATCACGTGTACTAATAGTCTTCTTTACTCGTAAAAAGGTAAAAATAAAGCCTTAATTATCGGTTTTAACTTAAACCGTCTAAATTAATAATACTCAAATTCATTAAAATAAGTAAGATATTAATAAAATAGGATTAATTAATGACCTGAAATTTCCAGTTTGTCACAGCATCTCCATCTAACGGGGATCTTCGTTCTGAAGATTAATTCGCCTTATGGTCCGGTTTCTTGTTGAAATTGAACAAGTGCGGATATTTCTTCCACATTTGATCTTCCTTTTCCCAAGTAAACTCCAGTCTACGCCTTGAGTTCCATCGGACCTTGACAATAAGGATTCGGCTTTGCTTTAGTTGCTTCACCTCCCTATCCATAATCTCGACGGGTTCCTCGACAAAGTGCAACTTGTCATCGATCTTGGCTTCATCCATTGGGATAATAAGGTCTTCATCAGACAAATGCTTCTTTAGGTTCGACACGTGAAAAGTATTGTGAATTCCTTGTAGCTCCTGAGGTAATTCAAGTTTATATGCTACCGGACCCACTCTTGATGTGATCTTGAATGGTCCAATATAGCGAGGACTTAACTTCCCATGCTTCCAAAACGTATAACACCTTTCCATGGCGATACTTTTAGCATAACTTTGTCACCTACCTCGAACTCTAAAGGTTTTCATCTCACATCAGCATAACTTTTATGTCTACTACGAGCGGGTAACAAACGATTCTTGATTTGCACGATCATTTCAGTAGTCTCGCGAATCAATTCTGGTCTGGTGAGTTGAGCATCCCCAACTTCACTCCAACATACAAGAGATCGACATTTCCTTCCGTAGAGAGCCTCGAAAGGTGCAGCTTTAATGCTAGCATGATAACTATTATTATAGAAGAATTATGCCAACAGTAAGTGTTTATCCCAACTACTACCAAAGTCAATCACGCAAGCCCGCAACATGTCTTCCAATGTCTGTATTGTCCTTTCACTTTGTCCATCGGTTTGAGGATGATAAGCAGTGCTCATATCCAAATTAGTCCCCAATGGTTTTTGAAGTGATTCCCAAAATTTTGATGCAAAACGACTATCACGGTCCGAGATGATGGATACAAGAACACCGTGTTTACAAACAATTTCTTTCAAGTAAATAAGAGTAAGTTTCTCCAACTTGAACTTTCCATTTATCGGAATAAAGTGGGCTGATTTGGTCAATCGATCTACAATCACCCAAATGGAATCAAAGCCAGATGGAGTTCTTGGAAGCTTAGAAATGAAGTCCATGGTAATACGTTCCCATTTCCAAATAGGAACTTCAGGTTGTTGAAGCAGTCCGGATGGCTTTTGGTATTCAACCTTGACCTTAGCACATGTCAAGCACTTGCTAACATATGTTGCAATATCTGCCTTCATGTTCGGCCACCAGTACAGCTTCTTCAAATCATGATACATTTTATCTGACCCGAGATGAATGGAATACTTGGACTTGTGAGATTCCAACATAATTAGATCTCTCAATCCTCCAGATAATGGTAACCATACTCGTCCCTTTAGACATTTTATACCATCGGATCTAGTTTCAAAAGGTTCACCTTCATCGCGAAAGTTTTCAGATTTAATATTCTCTGATTTCATAGCTTCAGCTTGTGCCTTTCGAATCTGTTCTGGTAGATTGTTATGTACCGTTACTTCCAAAGCACGCACTCGGAGAGGTTTTGTCCCTTTCCATCCTGCTTAACGCATCAACTACCACGTTTGCTTTTCCCGCGTGATAACGAATTGTACAATCGTAATCACTCAAAAGATTGATCCATCTACGTTGCCTCATATTCAGCTCTTTTTGATCCATAATATACTGTAGACTCTTATGATCGGTGAATACCGTACAGTTAGTGCCGTACAGACAATATCTCCAAATGCGAAGAGCAAAAACCACCGCACCCAATTCCAAGTCATGAGTGGTATAGTTTTCCTCGTTCTTCCTAAGTTGCCTAGAGGCATACGCAATGACTTTTTCTCGCTGCATTAAAACAACCCCAAATCCTTTTAGAGATGCATCACAACAGACAACGAAATCCTCGCTGCCCTTAGGTAATGACAAGATTGGCGCACTACACAATTTAAGTTTCAACGTTTGAAATGCCTCCTCTTCATCGTTACCCCATACATATGGTTTATTTTTCTGGGTAAGCTTTGTTAATGGTTTGGATATTAACGAAAATCCCTCAATAAACCTTCTGTAGTAACCGGCCAAACCCAAAAATTGACGCACTTCGGTAGGAGTAGTAGGTGCAGCCCAATTTTTAATGGCTACGATTTTTGTGGGATCAACATGAACTCCGTTGCTATCAATCACGTGACCAAGGAATTGTACGGAATCAAGGCAAAAATCATATTTTGAAAACTTTGCATACAACCTTTCTTTCCTTAGCAGCTCCAAGATAGACTTCAAGTGTTCACCATGTTCTTCTTTATTCTTAGAATAAATCAGAATATCATCGATGAACACAATCACGAATTTGTCAAGATACGGCTTGCACACGCGGTTCATTAAATCCATGAACACAGCCGCATTGGTCAATCCAAACGGCATTACTTGAAACTCATAATGTCCATATCGAGTTTTAAAAGCTGTAATTGGAATATCTTCCTCGCGAACGCGAAGTTTATGATAACCAGACCGCAGATCAATTTTTGAATAAACACTAGAACCTTGCAACTGATCGAATAGGTCGTCGATCCTTGGTAAAGGGTATTGGTTCTTGATAGTTAACTTGTTCAGCTCCCGATAGTCGATGCACATGCGAAACGAACCATCTTTCTTTTTCACGAATAGTACCGGAGCTCCCCATGGTGACGAGCTTGGTCGAATAAAGCCTTTCTCAGATAATTCTTGCAATTGCTCCGATGATTATTTCATTTCAGATGGTGCTAAACGATATGGCGTACGCGCCACAGGTGCAGCACCAGGAATAAGATCAATACGAAAATCAACTTGTCTTGGTGGCGGAAGTCCAGGCAATTCATCAGGAAATACATCAGGAAAATCACGCACGATAGGAACATTATCAATTTGCTTTTTTTCAATTTCAACTTCGGTCACTTGAGCCAGGAATAATTCACAACCTCTTTCTATGTATTTTCGATCCTTAATACACGAAACGATCTTTAATCTAGAATTATTCTTCCAAAGTTCTGCCATTCAAGGGAATCCTAACCTTTTTCTCACCGTACAGGTTACATGCGTTATACTGGGACAACCAATCCATCCCAATTATGACATCAAAACTTCCTATCCCTATAAACATTAGATCGATTGAAAAGGAATGATTTAAAAGATTAAGGGTACACCCCCTTAAAATGCTATTAGTACGTATTATCTTTCCATCGGCCAATTCGATTTCATAATTAACATCTAGCTCAAATGGTTCAATATCAATAAGGGTACTCAAAGTTATAGATACGAAACTCTTATCGGCACCCGAATCAAATAGAACAGTAGCATAGCGATTGTTGAGTAGAAACGTACCAGTAACGACTTTAGGATCTTGTTGAGCCTCAGCAGCTCCCAATTGAAAAGCAGCACCACGATTGTTACCACCCTGACCACCCTTGTTTGGTTTTGGGCAATCTCTTTTCATATGACCCTTTTCGTTGCAGTTGAAGCATGTCACATTCTTTGCAATCGCTCGACGCTTGTTAGCTTTGTGTCCCAACTTACCACAATTATTACACTTCCAACAATCACCAGCATGCTTCTTTCTTTTGCAAATTGGGCAAGCATCCATGTTGTTTGGTGTAGCATCAACCATAGCAGTTGCATTAACTCTCCTTTGGTTTTGATGAAGGTTGTGGTCACGTTTATCATCCCCATGATTTTCACGATCAGCTTCACCCTTCCTTTTCTCACCATAAGTGGCCTCATCTGCCTTATCTTGAATAATTTGTCCCATAAGCTGGTAAGCCATACAGACAGCCCTATCAATGTCAGTCGGTTCAGATGAAGTCACATCACCACAGATATTCTTGGTTAGTCCATGGATGTACTGTTCCACCTTAACTTGTTCAGGTTCCATCATTCTTGGGCATAGAAGCGCTAACTCATGAAAACGAGTAGTATACCCATCGATGTCAGTTCCCTTTAGTCTTAGGTTATACAACTCTTGTTCCAACCTCTGAATCACACTTCGAGGACATAATTTTCCAGTCATCCACCTTCTTACTACAAGCCGTGGTGTCCTATAAGCAGTATCAATATCCATAGAGGCAAGTCTCCCATTCCACCAAGTCAAAGAACGACCTTGTAGAGTAGCTGTAGCAAACTTAACCTTATCAGCTTCATCACAGTTACTGATTTGGAAGACAGTTTCCAGCTTTTCAAACCATTGGCACAAACTTACAGCACCCTCAGTTCCCTTAAAAGTTTGTGGTTTGCACTTCATAAATGTAGTGTAATCACAGCCTCTTAACGCAGGTGCATTAGGTACGTTTTCACCACCAGCATTTGCCCCAGCTCCATCGTTTCCATCACCATTAGTCCTAGTACCACCAGTTCCACCGCCTGAACCACCAGCTCTACCAGAACCGCCAACTCCATTACCGGAACCGCCAGCCCCACCAGAACCACCAACTCCACCAGAACCGCTAGCTCCACCAGAACCGCCAGCTCCACCAGAACCTCCAGTACCAGTATTATAGTTAGCCATAAATTCCGCCACAACCGTTGCAACTTGCTCACTGATAAGTGCACGCATTTGCGTCTCATTCATATTCTTTGGTGGCATGATTCTATTACAACACAATTCAAATCATAATAAGTATTCATTCAATGATTGTATTTAGATAACAAAAGGAATATATTATAGAAATAAGGAACTAAGAAAGAATGAATGAATGTCGAGAAGGAAGTAATTAATCTAAGATTAACTAATCAAGAAAAGATCAAGTCCCTAAACTAGACATTCGGAATTATTCATGCAAACTCTTTATGCTTAAGCCTACACATTTATAAGCTTTTATTTCCATGGGTCGACCAAACCTATGTGAATAAGTTTTATAAACAAATAGTTCAACAATTTATGATTTCCTTGTTCAAAAAAATTGTCAGTTTATTTCAACAAGACAATGATAAATCACTTTATTTGAGCATCATTTGTTTAACACAAAAGATCAAGATAGAATACAGCAAAGACTGATATGACGAAATTCCGGTGATATGGTATGGAATTTTAGTAGGCATGTAAATACCGTACCAATCAATACAAATTTCTTACGAACAACACTAATATTTCAGAAAACATGTTCCTAAAACACTAGAAGGTCGAAGGTCAATGAGAACGAAAAGTGAATATGTTAAACAGTCTAGATGGATTGATGATTCAAGAATAAGATTAAAGGAATCAATAATCTTTGAAACCATACAATTATAATTAGGAATGGCAACTATTTTGTCGGGATTATAGATATCCACAACTTAGTTAAACTCAGGAATAATGAATTCTAACTTGGAAATGACTTCGTGGCAATCTACGTCATTATAATACCTCGTATTAATATAAAATTAACATTTATAATTAAATAAATGTAATCATGACTTGTAACTTACAAGTACAAATGATTCAAGTTATAACATATATATATATATATATATATATCCCATATATATATATATATATATATATATATATATATATATATATATATATATATATATATATATATATATATATATATATATATATATATATATATATATATATATATATATATATATATATATATATATATATATATATATATATATATATATATATATATATATATATATATATATATATATATATATATATATATATATATATATATATATATATATATATATATATATATATATATATATATATATCTTTACATTATATATAACAGCAGGGATATGCCACATCATAATCCACGTCATCACTTTCCATTATTATTATAATTATTTTCTTAAAATAAATATTGTTACTATATGTTAATTTTTTCATCAACGAATGTGTTGTTTTCTTTAGTATAAAAAATTTTAGGAAAAATTTATACCAAAGTTTTTGTTACTACATATAATTTATACCAAATATATAATTTATATAATCAAAATTTTGCGATCAGAAGAATGAGTCCTGTTAAAAAAAGAGACGAATGAGTAAAAATTTCTTTTATTACTCATAACCTGTTCCTCCATACCATCGATCATGAATTCACAACCAAAATCGCAATACCAGAATCTTAATACCAAAATCGATTCCGAGATGCCAAATCAACCAGATCTTAAGAAAATCAAAAAGGCTTTTAATGTTGATCCCAAATCAACCCATTAGTATCAACTGATTATTTGTTTGTTTATTTTTGTTTGATTATATTTTGTTCATATAATGTTAAGTTAGTATAGTCTGTTTAATAATGTAATGGCTTATGTGTGATGGTAGGAAATAGGACTTCTTATTAATGTACTTAGAAAGTATTTTTTGGATCAAGCCACACGAAGGTTATGAATTTGCAAATTGATATCAGGCTACAGCTTATTATTGTTTTGATCCAGTTAAGATGTTGGTGCAGGTGACATGACAAAATTCTTGAAAGGTCATCCTAGTGGCGATGATGTTTTGTTGTCTGCTACAGTTACAATAAGGTGCAAGTATGATGTTCTTTCTTAGATCACTTGAGTTGTGTTTATTCTCTCAACATTACTATGTGTTACATTTTTCTCATAAAGTCGTCATCTTCTTGACATGGTTGCTTCAAATGTTAGAATTGATTCTGATCTTGCCGTGATAAAAGAAGCTGCTAAAGTTCTAGACGAATTTGATGTGTCAACAGGTTTTTTTGCTAAGCCTTTAATTAAGGTTGAGCTTCCTGTATCACTTAGACTCATTGCTTAGTAGTGACCTCATGTTAATAGTAACGTGTTGTGAAACTTCGTAAGAGCACAAACTTATTCAACAAAAGGTTAGACTGCAAAACCATATTCTAATTATTTAGTCTACGTTTTTTTAGTGTCGTCTTATGTTTTAGTGATATCTTTACTAATAAAAGGTAATAAGAAACATGTTGTATGTTGGAAATTATTCTAATAATTTCAATTTTTCGTGTGGATATCACATACACTAATCTTCTCCCACCATATGCATTTAAATGATGTAACAGGAGAAAGATGAGAGTTTGAAGTTGAACTCAAACCTTATTTAACCGTGATACTGTAAGTTTCTCAGTTTTTGATAAGCTAGATACGCTATTGAAGGTGATTTCCGTTTCTTGATACAGATGGAATGAGTGATCATATCATTTATTCTATTTAGTTTTAATCTTAGACTGAGAATGATTGGAATAACGCATGTTATGTATGAAGTTTTTGGTGAAAGATAGATGTACATTTACCTATCTCTGGTTTAAATCATAAACAGTTACTTCGAAAACACGGGTCGAAAAAACCTAAATCTCGATACTTGACAACTGAATACCATCAGATTTGTGTTGTAGGTTGGTAGGTATAAGCGAGAAGAAGTAAAGCTACAAACTTGGGAAAATCATGAAAGAAAGGAAAGCCAAATTCGAATGAAAAGATTAGAGGTATTTTTGATTTTTTTGTTTCTTCAACAATACAAGCGTACTTTGTGTTTCTATAAGTTCAGGTTTTATCACTATTATCTCACTTCACAGTATGAAAAACCACAATTTCCTGTTTCATAGTGTCTAATATCTGATAGATGACCGCATAATATAAGAGGTGAAAATCAGACCCGTCTACATGAAATGGTTTGATTTGGGTTATATTTTATTAATAATGGGGTCTGTCCTTTGATTTCCTCAGTGGAAGTATCATAGGGATTTTGTTCCCCTAAGTCACTGATTGGGGTATGTGCAAACTAGGTCAAGACAAGTCGGGTCTGCTTGACGATATATGTCCAATTCTTTTGAGTAAAATGTTTTTTAGTTCACATTGGGTAAGTTTTACACACTTGACCCGTCACCTTATATGGATCGAAAATCTCATGTAGGCAATCACCGAAGGTTTCTTACTTGATAGTGAAGCAATGGTCATCTTTGGTTAAATAGTTCATAATACAAGTCAAATATTAGCTCCTTTATTTATTTATCATTATTCTGAAATCCTCAAAACTTCCACGTTAATTTCCAAGATATTGCAAATAAGTGCATGGATAAAATCCATGTTATGAGTAGATGAATGGCTTTGAGCAACAGCTATTGTATTGTTTTACAGGATATAGGCTGCTTTTGGTATTGTATTTCAGGTCTTTTAGATGATGTAAGGATCCGCAGAAGAACCTCATCCACATCAGGGCAAAAAAAGATCTGATATATATGTAAAATTCTTCAATATAACCCTACTATGCAATCACAATATGCATTTATCGTTTAAACTACAGGCCTGTGTCACATATTTTGCATTATCTGATACAAAGTGAAATTTATATGATAAGAACCATAAAAAAATTCATAGCTTAGATTTTCCAAGGCACTAACCCTGTAAAATTACAAATAGATGGACTAACCATGTACGGTCCTGATTGTATGATAAGTGGGGAGCTTGCTTCTATTATTATCAAGAAGAAGACTAAAGAAAACTACGGAGGCTTAAGGAGCTCAGATAGCACTGTGGGGGTGATTCTTCCTGTTGGTAGTCATAGCTTACCAAAAGGCGGGGAGCCCTTTTCACTGATTAAGAGATGGAGATCTGGTGGAGCGTGTGATTGTGGAAGATGGGACATTGGTCGTGAATTTTGAGTCTTGCCCGACGAGAATGAGACTAATGAAATTCCAAAAGCGTCCACCTCATTGTCTGAATCTTTTCTACAAGGTACATGCGTTAGTTTACATGATGAGTAGAGGCAGAAAAGTGTGTGGGTTGGGTAACATGTCAAATTGGGTTAGTTTTGGTAATGGGTCAAAATGGGTAAGCAAAGTGTGAAATTGAAATGATTTAGCTAGTTTTAGGCATTAAAGATATACCTCTGGTGACCATCATTTTTTAAACTAACTTTTTTATTTTAATTTTGACCCGTTAGATCTGATAACACAAGCATATCAACCCATATGCATGTAAGTGGGTTGAAATAGCTAGCTAAAACTGTGGTCAATCTTCCTACCTTTAATTGTTGCATTTATTTTCAGAAATCTGGAGTCCAAACTATTCTATATACAAACTGGGAGTTTGTCTTCCACGTATTTTCTAAGAAAAGAAAATATAAAGTATCTTTTTTGGTTATATGTTTGGAATCAAACTATTCTGATTATGAATGAGTAAAATAATGCAAGGCCAAACATAAAGTCCACTTTTATTAGTGTCTACTTTTGCAACAGTAATGTCTAAGCATTTTAGCATAGGTGCACGAAAACCTGCGCACAGAAAGACGATCATTCCAAATAGATTGCTTTAATGGAGGCCAAGATAAAGACGCTGCGATATAGTGTCAAAGATAGTTATGTGAACAAAAGAAAATATAGGAAGGAAACATGCACTATGATGAGGAAATAGAAGTGGAAATGGAGAAGCAGAATTAGTACCTCAAGCTGAATGCGATGAAGAGGAGCAAAAAACATACAATCCTTTAGATATTCCAATGGGTTGGGACGGAAAACCTATGCCTCACTGGCTCTATATGCTTCACGGCCTTGGCTAGGTAATGTTTCTATTCTTCAACTTTTAAAAATCATCCGTGGACATTAAATAATTTCTTTTATAGATTTAATATGACATTTATCTATGTTTCAAGAGTTTAAGTACAAGATAAGTGGAAATCATAGTTATCACAGAAGAAGAGCTTATGAGCGTCATTTGAAGGAATCTCAACATCAAAATGGTATGCGTAGACGTGGGATTCCATGGAACAAGGATTATAGTGAAATTATGACAATTGAGGAAGCACACCAACTATGGCCAGATAGTGTTTCTCTTCAACTTTTAAAAACCATTCATCTGACATTAGATAATTTTCTTTTAAATATTTAATATGACTTCTATCTATGTTTCAAGAATTTAAGTGCGAGATATGTGGAAATTATAGTTATCGTGGAAAAAGAGCTTATGAGCGTCATTTCTAGGAATCTCAACATCACAATGGTATGCGTAGACTTGACATTCCAATTTAGTGAGATCATGTCAATTGGGCAAGCACACTAACTATGGGACATAATAAAAGAGAAACAATCTATGAATAAATGGCGGCATGGACTTCAGAAAGAATATAAATATGAAGAGGGTAACATATATACAATCCAAAGACGTAAACTGATGTTTTGAGTTAAGGCTTGATTCATAACACACCGGCGATGCATTTCACATCAAGAGAATTGTGTTCATGTTAAAAAACAGAAGGTTTAATCTTACATGTATGTAGGTTTTGGGAAGATGTCCAGTGTGAAATTATGTGCTGCATTGAATTACGTCATCAATGATTAAAGAAGGACGACAAGATCATAGAGGTCTGTGAGATTACTATGGTATATATAGGTAAAGCAAGATCATAGAGGTCTGTGAGATTACTATGGTATATATAGGTAAAGCAAGTATAAATAATAGACCCGACCGAGTTAACATTTGATATATTTTTTTTATGAATTTTTGTGTATGGAAAGTCGTAAGCTTATTCATATACATGGATGAATGGATAATTGGATAAAGTTGTTGGCTACTGTGATGATTGTTAGAATTATATTTTGGAATCAATAATAGAAATCATGTGCATCCCACCTAGAGTCCAAACAACACTTGTGGGATGTCTGAAGTTGGTGCATTGTATATGCATAGGAGAGATTGATGAGACTGCTTTTATACATAGTCTCATCGTCCAAATTGGGCTTAAAATGCATTAAATATCATCAAAATACCCAAATATATGCTTGTGTTTGTTGCTTGTGTATTTTAGGTACGGATATTGAGAAAATGACAAAAGATCACAAGAATCAGTCAAAAACGAACACGGGAAACGAAGCCGCACGATGAACCAAGCCCTAATGAAAAATTTTCCAAGAAAACCCTTGAAGATTTGAAGAATTATGAAGATTGGTCCTCCAATATGGAAGAATTGACACTTTATACCCTTGTATATTCATAATTACAAGTTTGGTCCCTAAAGTTTGTCAAAATTACAAAAAGGACCCTTAACTTTGAAGAATTGGCAAATTTAGTCCCTCAACAAAACTAAATTGTCAATATTGGTCCTCCAAGAAGTCAACAAACAAGTCAAACCTTGAAGAATGAAGAACATGCCAAAATCAGTCCTTCAAATATCATCAAATTGCATGTTTAGTCCTTGAAACAAGTTTAAAAACTTGTGCCAAAAATGCCAATCTGCCAAAGTATTTAACAAAGGAATGGAAGTTTTTGCTGATTGATTACAATATGAAGACATTAAGAGAACCAAGGGGCTTATATTGCCAAGACCATACAACTCACCCCAGCCAATCACCTCTACATGTCACACCAACCCACCAATCAGACACTCCCCTCCTTCCATGTCACGAATCCACCCACTCATTTATTTATTTAACTTAATCTGGTTTAAATTTTGGTGGCAAACACACATTTTAAATACTTTAATCCCCATTTCAGATTAAACCATTAACTAATCCACCCATAAACCCTAAAATCCCCAGGATGAACATTAATTTAAACAAAGGGGTTTTGGTTAATACTCTCTAGATCACTGATTAAGGGTTTTGTCATCCCATCCCACACAAAACCCATGTCCCCACTCAACCCATGTGACCACCCCAGGGGTCCCCTGCACCCGTCACTTTCCCCCAAACCCAATACCAGACAAGATGTGTGGTTGGATGGAAGTCCTTGGTCCCCAAGCTCATTTTAACGTCCAGGATCACAAACAACAGCTGGCAACTTCACATGTATCCATCTTGACCCAATTTTCAGTCAAACTCAAGGGCATTTTTGAATTTTCAAACCATTAGGGTTTTAGCTTGTATTATTTTATTCAGAGTATCTAGATAGTTCTATCTTGGCCTATATAAGGAGGATGCGAGTTGTGCATACCCCTTGTTCCTTATTTTTTTCCTTAGGTCAAAAACTTGTAAATCCCATTTTATTTATGAATGAAAATTGGTTGAGTTTTTTTGATGAAAAGAATCCAGGATCCATCTTTACTATTCTGCTGTTGATTGTGTCCATTTATTGTTTGTTTACTTTTTAAGTTTTTAAAAATTCAGTTTTGTTTGCAAGTTTCTGAAAATTTGGTTTTTGGTGAAATCTTGTTTCCAAATATTTGTTTTTTTTCAGGATTGAAAGTTATTTGGTAAAAGTGTTTTGAAAGTGAAACATTTGAGAAGTTGTGAAAAAGTTTTAAAAAGGTTCCAAAATCAGAAATACCATATTGTATGTTCTTCATTTATCTTAGCAGGTTTCCTTTGAGCTTGCTTGTTGTCCAAGTGATCTACACAGGTCCGGACCTGTTAGGAGGTGGCTAGCAGCCATTGTTGGGCCTGGATGTAGGTCCAACAAGGTAACCCCCTTGTTTCCATTTTTAGTTTTCATAATACTGTGTTTTATGTGATTTGCATGAAAGTTGTTTTTTTTTTCCTATTGATTGGTTTGATATTGCTCTCTTGTTGGTTATATGCATGTTAGTAGCATTTGTTATCAGTTTGGATTTGATTTGATGTGATTTAGTTTGTAAAAAGTTCATTTTCAGTATTAATGGGGTGTTTGGATTAGGGCTTAAGTAGGGTTTAATAACATTAATCTTGCTTTAATACCTGTGGGAAACACTTCCTAGGTGGTCATTCTATGATAGGTGTGTTTGGTTTTCAGTTTGGACAAGTTTGCATGCTAAAAATTTTGGATAAGTGGTGAAAAACAGCAAAGTACATTGTCTGCCTATTTGGTGATTTTTGTGACAACAAATCTTGTTGTTTGTTAAACACTAGGTTTAAGCAGGGTTTGCTATTGCTTATTTGTCATTTGGTGAGCTTATGTGCAAATTATGAGCTTCTAAAATTCATTTTTGTGCAAGTAATTTGTGTTTACTGTTCATCAGACCCATATAGCCTTAATCAGAAACTTTGAGTGCTCTTTGTGTGGATTTTTGCTAAGTGACTTGTGTATTTTTGTGTTCCATTTGACTCCTTATACTCAACTGAGTATAAGGGTGCCTTATTGTCCAAACTAAGCACTCAAAATAAGCTTTCCTAAGCTTATTGCTTTTCTGAACAAAAATTAACACTACCAGTGGGAACTCCTTTCCCACTGCTAGCACACTTGTTTCCACTGCTAAGCAAACAGACAAAAGTCTGTCACATGTCACTATCAGATTTTGAACTTTTTTGTCTTTAGTGGGTGAAAATTAGAATTAGGACTTGAAATTTCTTCCTTTATTTTTCTTATTTAATTTTTGATTTTTCTGATTAATTAGAATTTTTATTACTGTTCAATTGCTATTTTTCACAATTATTAGCTATTTTTAACACTTTTTAATATTCTGTTTTTGGAATTTAGTGGTAAAAATTGTTATTTTTCATTTCTAACATTTTTCCTAGACTTAGAATAATATTTTAAGATTTTTGGTTTTAAAAGTTTTTACTGTTCACTTTTTAATTATTTTTTATAATTAATTTAGTTTAATTAGGGTTTAATATTAAACTGCTTTTGTCTTTTAGTGGTAAATTTAATATTTTTCAATCTTTTTCAATTTTATACTGTTCATTAGAGTAAAATAGGATTTTTAAAATTGGTAAATTATTTTTAGCAATATTTTATTATTTTTTATAATTATTTTAGTTTTAAAAATAGTTTTAAGTGTTTTAAAAATAGAAAAATAGTTTTTAAAAATTAGGAAAAATACTTTTTAGTCTTTAGATAATATAAGTAAGTTATTTGTTCAATAAAATAATATTTTGGACATTTTTATTAATTATATTTAATTTTAGGGCTTTAATTAGCAATTAAAATTGAATATTTAATTAATAAAAGGTTTTAAAATATTTTTATTGGATTTTATTTCTTATTTATATTATTCTAGACTTGTTTTAGCTTTTAATTAATTATTAGGTTTTAAAATTTTAATTTTGGTAGTTTTTACGGTTTTACGTGATCGACCTTTTTCGTCTTAGTTTAATCCGTCGTCGTAACCGTCTTCCTTTTCTAATATCATTTCTTTCTTTTTAAATCTTATAATCACAAATCAAAATCAATTCATTACACAACGCACTAGCCTCCTCGAGAACGAACTCACTTTTAGGGTCATTCACACACGGTTTTCCTAAATCGTCGTGCATACTTGCCCTAATTTGTCATCCTTTTCCTAAAGGGTACAAAAACTCCAACATCATTTTGGCGCCGCTGCCGGGGAGGCGTGTTGTGTTTTGATTGAACATTGTTGTTTTTATATATATCCATAATAGCTAATTGTATTAGTAACACTCTACTAATACGTATTATCGGTTTTTCGTTTTTTGTGAATACTATTACTATATTGTATACGTAGAACAATAAATTTACAAGTACTCCAAATACGTGAGAAATCACAACCTTGACTTGGGAGGTCATTACCCAATCATTGTATTCGAATCTCAAACCAAAGAAAAAAGGCAAAAATAGATAAATACTTTCGTGAAGCTCGATTTTGAAAAAATACAAACTATAAGGTGGGTATAAGGCGGTTGTATTTCACGACCTAAAGGAAAAAGGCTCTTAAGTGCTTCGCGCCGCCTCGTTTCCTCCGCTTGCTTGTGCGTATTTTGATTTTGAGAGCTAATCGAGGGTTTTGCCGCCCAAAGTATTACTAAGTATCATATATATTTTCTTGGTTTCATTTGATTAAACCCTCTTGAACGATTTGGTGTTCCACCATCGTTCTAAAGTCATCGAAGGCGTTCACTTCACGTGATCGTTTTCATTCCTTGAGGCTTCTTTAATCGAGAGATTTGATTAAGGAGGAGATTTGTAGATTTTGGTCTACTTAATACATTCCACAAAATCCAAAAAAAGTAAAAACAATCAAAAACCACAAAAAAAAATTGAAAAAGTAAAAACACCAAAAAGAATCTTCTTTGCTCACCCTCTCGTTGTACGTGACGTTTATGCAAACTCGCTCCAAAGCAAGACGTGCTCGTAAACGAAGAAACAAATCAACCACTCCTTCTAGTGAGGAGTCTCCTATTGACGAACCCATCGTAGTGAAAGAAGCACCCATGGCTAATCGAACTATGATGGAGTTGCTTCAAGCACCCACCGAGGGTTATGGAGAAGCGATTGTGATTCCCGCTATCCTTGCGGAGAATTTTGAGGTTAAGACGGGTTTGTTGTCCATGATTCAAAACAACAAGTTTCGAGGTGACGAAAAGGACAACCCTCATAACCACATTCGCCAATTTAATCGTCTCACCGCCACTTGCAAGTTTAAGGACGTCTCTAACGACTCGATTAAGATGATGCTTTTTCCGTATTCCTTAGCGGGGCCCGCAATATTTTGGTTAGAGAAAGAGCCACCCAATTCTATATTGACGTGGAAGGATCTCGTTTCAAAATTCGTGAACCAATTTTTTCCGCCCTCTAAGACTACGCATTTGAAAAACGAGATTTCAAAGTTTTCACAAGAGTATAATGAGAGTTTTTCAACGGGTTGGAATAGGTTTAAGGAAATGTTGCACGAATGTCCTCATCATGGTTTTTCTGACTTGCATCAAATTGACACGTTTTACAATGGCTTGAACGATCATGAGCGTGATTATCTTAATGCCGCCGCGGGTGGTAATTTTTTGTGTAAGACGGTCGAGGAAGCATTGTTAATCATTGAGAATAGGTCTAAGGTCTATAGTCCTCGTAGCACGTCGAGTGTTCGTAAGACTTTGTCTTCGCCTTCGCCTTCATTGTCACACACCGTTGATGCTTGCCAAATCGAGGCTAATTTGGAGAACAAGATTTTTTATAAGCTTAAGGGATTGTTGATTGAGTTTAAAGTTGGTGAACAACCCACTCCCGCTACGGCTAAAGCGGTTGAGGTTTCTTGTATGTATTGTGGTGGAGCTCACGATTACTCCGAGTGCATTACCAACGGTGGTAACACTTCGAGTGCCTTCGCGGCCGCGGGAACTTATAACCAAAACGGTCAAGTTCCCCGCACTAATCAATTGACTCCACCGGGTTTTCCACCAAATCAAAATGCTAACAATTATCGAAACAATCAAGTTGGTTACCAAAGCAATCAAAGGAACAATTACAAGGGTAATAACAACTATGGGAATCAAGGAAGTAGTAGCCAATTGCAAAATCAAAACCAAAACCGTAATTTTCAAAACACAAGTCAAGGTCTTCAAAATGTTTACACTAAAGAACTTCCAATGGACTTTTTGAATTACGCCACGGCAAATGATAAGATTTTGGAAAACATACAAGAGCAATTGGCTAGTCAAGCTAGGGACACGGCTAAAAACACCAAGGAGTTGGCTAATTTTGTGAAGGAAAATCTTAACATGAGAAATGAGTTGAAAAATGATTTTGCTAATCAAATTAGAGGTCAAAACAATAAAATTGAACAAAGTCATGCTAGGCTTGAACAAAGAATTGACCAAAAAGCCGCTAGTCAAGATGCTAAGTTTAATAGTCAAGATGCTAAGCTTAATGCCATTTTAGAAGCCGTCATGGGAAACAAAGCCTCTACTTCGGGAAGTTTGCCTAGTAACACCATATCAAACCCGAAGGGAGAGATGAAAGTGATTACCACACGAAGTGGTAAGGCACTTAAAGAATCGACTCCTCAACCAATTACTCCAATGGTGGAGGAAATTGAGGAAGAACCCGAGGTGGTGGTCGAAAAGGAGCATATCTCAAGCCCACAAAGTACCGCTCATGCCACACCTACGGTCGACCCTTTAACAACATTGGAACCCGATATTCCAAAGGCTATGCCTATGCCCCAACCCACACCACCCTTACCTTACCCATCGAGACTTAGGAAGGAAAAACGACAAGAGCGCGACAACTACCAATTTGAGCTTTTTATGAAAATGTTTCGTGAGTTGCACCTTAATGTGAGTTTCGCCTATGCTTTGGTCATGATGCCTCGATTTGCCGCTAACTTTAAGAGTATGTTGAACAACAAGGAGAAATTGCACCAATTGTCTAGTTGTTCGTCGGTTTATCTTAATCGCATACCTCAAAAAGTCGGTGATCCCGGTAAATTTTTGATCCCTTGTGCAATTCAAGATATGGAAGAATGCTATGCCTTGGCCGATCTTGGTGCTAGCATTAATTTGATGCCACTTGCAATCTTCAAGTCGCTCAATCTTCCTAATCTTACTCCTTCACTAATATCTATCGAGATGGCCGACCATTCCACGATTCGTGCATGTGGTTTGGCGGAAGACGTTTTTATGAAAGTGGGGAAGTTCTACTATCCCGTAGACTTTATCGTCGTTGATATTCCCACGGATCCTCAAGTTCCTCTTATTTTAGGTCGTTCGTTTTTAGATACGTCTATGGCTTTAATTGATGTGCATGCTAGAAACATCACCTTACGTTTCAACGACGAGGAACTTGTTATAAACGCAACTCAAAATTCTCAACTTTCTCATGTTTATTCCGTTGCTACCATAAACCTCGTTGATATGATCGACGTGGTTTGCGAGGAATTTTCACAAGAAGTTTTAGGGTTTGGTGATGAAGAAACTAGTGGCAATCCCACTATGTTAGATCCAATTCTTGATAATTCGACACCAACCTTCACTCCATTTGAAGGTGGTGGTTTTACGTTGGAAGAATGCAATGTTCCACGTACTTGTAACGAAGACCTCGACAACGATGAGGACTTCTCGATTATCAAGGATTTTCTTAACGATTTCCCATTTCCTCCACCCGAGGAGGTTATGAGTATCGAGCCCAAATCTTCACTTGAGGAACCACCTATCCTCGAGTTGAAAGATTTACCTCCTCACCTCGAATATGTCTATTTGGAGGAGGACGACAAGTTGCCGGTTATTATTGCGAAGGAACTTTCGAATGATGAAAAAACCGCACTTGTCGATGTTCTAAAGGACCACAAAGGGGCGATTGCGTGGAAGTTATCCGACATTAAGGGAATCGATCCCAAGTTTTGTACCCACAAAATCTTAATGGAGGAGGATTTCAAGCCCACAATCCAAAGTCAAAGGAGGGTGAACCCCAAAATTCACGACGTCATCAAAAAGGAGGTCCTTAAACTCCTTGACGCGGGAATGATTTACCCTATTTCTGATAGCCCTTGGGTGAGTCCTATTCATTGTGTCCCTAAAAAGGGAGGGATGACCGTTGTGCCAAACGATGCCAACGAGTTAATTCCCACTAGACTCGTGACCGGATGGAGAGTGTGCATTGACTATCGAAAGTTGAATGAAGCCACTCGAAAAGACCATTTTCCCTTGCCCTTCATGGACCAAATGTTGGAGCGTCTTGCGGGAAACGATTTCTATTGCTTTTTAGATGGTTTTTCCGGTTACTTCCAAATTCCTATCGATCCTCGTGATCAAGAAAAAACTACGTTTACGTGTCCATATGGAACGTTTGCCTATTGTAGAATGCCATTCGGACTTTGTAATGCACCGGGAACCTTTCAAAGGTGCATGATGGCTATTTTTCATGATATGATCGAGAAGACGATGGAAGTCTTCATGGATGACTTTTTCGTGTTTGGTAATTCATTCACTTCGTGTTTGTCGAACCTTGAGAGAATGTTAAAACGTTGTGAGGAAACCAACCTTGTGCTCAATTGGGAAAAGTGTCATTTTATGGTTAAGAGTGGAATTGATGTAGTGTTTTTACTACCCTTTAGGAAAAGAGCAATAAAATAGGGCAAGCGTGCACGACGATTTAGGAAAACCGTGTGTGAATGACCCTAAATGAGTTCGTTCTCGAGGAGGCTAGTGTGTTGTGTGATGAATTGATTTTGATTGTGATTTTATTGATATTAGGAGAGGAAATAGAAAAAGAAAGAAAAGAAAAACGGTTACGAAGACGGATCGAGCTAAGACGAAAACGTGTTCACGTAAAACCGTAAAAACTACAAAATTAAAATTTTAACCTAAAAATTCCTAAAAATTACTAAAAATCCAAAATAATATTCTAAGAGTTTACAAAAAATCAAAACTTGCTAAAACCTTTTAATTAATTAGATAATGACTTTTTTAATGCTAATTAAAGCCCTAAAAATCACAATTAATTATTAAAAAGTCCCAAGCAAGGTTTTCAAGTTTGTAAACCTCAAAAATAACCTAATTAAGCTAAAAAGTATTTTTAAAATTTTAAAACCTAGTAAAACTATTTTTAAACACTTAAAAACTATTAAAATCTATTAAAACTTAAATTAATTCTAAAAAATAAATGAAAAGTCCTAAAAATATTTGGAAAGTGACAAAACTCCTAATTAAATGTCTAAAATCTAGGAAAAATGAAAAAAGTTAAAAAAAACAAACTTTCAATTTTTAATAATAAAATAATAATAAAATAATCAAAAAAATTCAAAGTTTATAAAATAATTCTAAAAAATTACCAAAAATCTAGAATATTATAACTAAGACAGAAATGAAATTAAAAGTTTCTAAAACCTATTTAATAATTTTATATTCAATTTTTAAGTTGGTTTAAAACCCTAAAATCCTATAAAATCAAAAATAAGACTTTTTGAAAACTTTTTGGGTTGTAAACCTCAAATTACTTAAATAAAACCTAAAAACTATTTTTTCAGATTTATAAAATACTTTTTCCTATTTTTAAACTAATTAAATAAAAACGGGTAAATAAAAAATGATAAAAAATAAATAAAGAAAGAGAAAAATCCAAACTTAGTGTAGAAAATCCTAAACTAAATCACTATCCTAGGAAAAATGAAAACTGGTTAATTTGCTTATCCAATAAGCTCAAATGGCTAAAATAAGCTACGGCTTTTATTCCAAAAGCCCAAACAAAAACGTCTTAAGTACAATTTGAAATGAATGCTTAGCAGTCAAAGACCCTAGGGTGCAATGGTAGAGAGTGTGTGTTGTGAGGAGGATGGCGCAGGTTCGAGTTCTGGTCAGTCCTTTTTTTAAAAAAACTTTTTTTTTCTTTTTTAAACTCTAAAAACACAAAACAGTAACACTTTAATCTCAAAAACACAAATAACAATCCAATTTAAACAAGATTGAGCACTAAGAATATAAAAAACGTGCCCAGATTGGTCTTTGTTTCTGATGAACACAAGGAGTATATATTCACTTGTGAAAATATAAACAAGAGGGCTTGTTTAATGATTGTGGTGTTGTTTGTTGGACAAATGGGGCACTCCCACAACCAGTTGGGTTGTGGGAAGTCAAGAACAACAAAAACAAGAAAGCTATTAACAAGATCAAGCACAAATGACCAAAAAAATGTTTCTGATTAAGCCCTTGTTTCTGATGAACAGATGATAAAATTTACTTGCACAAATATGAAATTCAATGGTTCAAATCTTGCAAATAAGTCACCAAAATGGCATACAATCTATTGAAAACTTATGCTTAGTCTAACCTTTAACAATAAACAAGAATTAAGCACAAACTTTCACAAAAATCATGCCCTAGATGCAGTTACTAATTTTGACCATGTTTTCAATATTTTAGCATACCAATTTGTTCAAAACTTGTCCAAACTGAAAACCTACACTAACTTACAACCTAACAACTCCTAGTGAGTGAATAAAACAAGACTGCAGGCAAAATCTAATCTATTTAAACCATTTAAAACCCTAATCCAAACACCCCTTAAGAAACTGAAAATGATACTTTTCAAAGCAACTCTATTTAAATCCAAACCAAATTGATTTTAAACAATCTAAACATGCATAATACACCAAATAAGCAATATCAAACCACTTAAACACTCATGAACAACTTCTTAACAAATTTCATGCAAATATCACATAAGTAACAAAAAAAACTGAAAAATGAAAATGGGAAAAGATTTTTTTACCAAGAGGGACCTACATCCAGGTCCCTCAGTGGTTGCTTAACCACCTCCAATAGGCCCGGGCCTATGCTGAACCTTGAACAACAAAAACTCAATGAAAACCTGCTAAGAAATTAAAACACAAAGCAATATCCAATTTCTGATTTTTCTTTCAAACCTTAAAAATCTTTCAAATCTTTTTCAAACCTTCAACCAACAATCCTAATCCTTTGAACAACTTCTGAAACAAGTATAATATCAGAAATCCAAGGGTTCAATGCACTTTCACTTCTTGAACCTTGGATTTCTGAAAATTAAAAAACCTTTAAAAACCTTTTTAAAATTCAAACACACAAAGTGTGTATCAAGTGATTAATGGAACTCAGAACTTCTTGTCAACACAACACCAAACTTTTAAAAGACAAAAAGGAATTACTTTTACTCAAAAATACCAACTTTTATAACATTTAAAAAGGGATTACAAATGTTGAACAAGAAAAACTGGAACAAAGCCCTACTCACATGTTGAGAGGTGCTTTTATAGGCATAGTAGAACTATCTAGATACTGGAATAAACAAATAAGCTCATGTGAAGTAGCCAGCTGTTATGAATGATCAGGAGCGTCCATTTTGAACTTGGGGACCAAGGAGTGCCATCTAGTTGTTCATTTGGTCGGGTATTGGGTTTGGGGAAGAAAGTGACGTGCAGGGGAGGTCCCTACACTCACATGGGGTTGTCTTGGGTCATGGTTTTGGTGTGAGATGGGGTGAGGGTAAGCTTAATTAAGGATCTGGAGGGTATTAACAAAAAAAACCTTTGAATTGAATGATGTTCATCTTGGGGATTACTAGGGTTTATGGGGGTGATTAGCACAAGTTTAATCCGAATTGGGGTTAATTGTTTTTAAATAAGTGTTTTGGTGGGAAGGGATTAAGGGTTTATTAAATCTGTTTGGTGGAAAGTAGACGTGGATGGAGGATGGGATGTGATTGGTTGAGGTGGAGTGGTGGGTGACATGGCAGCTTGTGGTTGGTGGGTTGAAGTTTGGCTGTCTCCCAGTTTGGCCCCCTCAAGTTTCATACTCCTTTCATGTTGTAATAATTAGCTGTCAACGCCCAAATAACACTTAACAACTTTTGCTCACTTGTCAAAAATGGCACAAATACTTTTCAAACTTGAACAAGGACTTCAAATGCAAATTTCTTCATTCTTCAAGGGCTGCTTTTGTAATATCTTGATAATTTAGGGACCTCAATGCATTTTATGAGTTTTACAAGGGTATAAATTGCCAAGTCTTCAATAGTAAAGGGACCAATCTTGCCAATCTTCAATTCTTCAAGGTTCATTTTGGAAATTCCAGATTTGGGTCCGGTTCATTGTGCGGCTTCGTTTCCCGTGTTCGTTTTTGAATGATTCTTGTGATCTTTTGCCATTTCCTCAATATCCGTACCTAAAAATACACAAGTAACAAACACGAGCATATATTTGGTAGTTTTAATGATATTTTATGCATTTAAAGCCCGATTTGGACGATGAGACTATGTATAAAAGCAGTCTCATCACTCCCCCATACTAAACCATTGCCGTGCCCTCACGCAATGCTAGAATAAAGTATCGTAGCATCTCCAAAGTTCATTTTTATTCACTTTATTGGAATGATAAACTAGCTACACTACTACTATTGCTACTACTTGCGTTTTAGACATAATGTATGATTTTCGTCGCAAAATGGGACGTTTAGGTTCATAGAATAAGATCACGTGAATGCTTCGTTAGAAATAATTTCATCGTCCTCGATTTTCACCCTAATTCCATGCCAAGCGTGCAACGAGATCATTGTCATTATAAGTTAGTAATGCTAACACTACTCATATGCCCTAATCACGTACTTATTCTCCCATTATTCCTAAGTTGTATCTCTTATATTTTATTATGTCTTGAATGTTTCACGAGGATACAATGTTGACTTATGAGATAATTGAAATTTAGGTCTAAAAACAGAGTCCTAACGGTGTAACCAAGACCATCAAATCAATAACCCCTCCTAATAGACAACGATGTCAAAAAATTAAGTTGACAAGAAGAATCGATAAACACGGTTTTATAATGGTTTAGAACATGAGGCTTATTACCAAGACTTTTATACGCCCCCTAACGGAAGGACCTTATTATCTTTGGTTTACCTCCATCTTTTATTCAACTTCGCCATGAAGCTTTTATTATGACTTCGGTCTTGCCTTGCCTTTTATTATCCGCCTCATCGGTGGTTTTATTAGCCAAAGACGTATATCCTCACGCTAAAGTGAATTTTGGATCTTTAAAGCTTCGAAGATTAAGGCTTGATTCACTTTCAATTTTGCATAGATTATTCGGCCTTGTGGGGCTTCAAATTGTTTGCTAGATTTAGGTGAGCACTTGAAATCTTATTATTGGGTGAAGCTTTCGATTATTCGGGTGCCAATACTTCAAAACCGTGACGCTGGCGATACCTTAATGTCTTCCCAATTTAATTACACGGAAGATACTAGAAAAGACTAGAAACCCAATAATCCTAACTAAACCGCTAAGTCAATATTTATTAAGCAAAAAATATTTACATGCGAAGGGAGAATAAGCAAATAACGAGAACACATGAGTTTTTGAAAGAATACGAGTACTCTACGTTTAGCATAGTAACTTATAATTAACTTTATCATTTCTCGTCCTCATTTAAGAGACTTAGCCTAATGTGTAGTTAAGGAATCAAAGCTAAGTGCTCAACACGCACGGTCGAGTAAAAATTTACTCTTATTCTCGCCATCGGAAAACCTACATTCGTGTCTTCAAACACTTATAAAACATGAGAAAAATTTTAAAATTTGGCCATTTTTAGCCTTATTTTGCAACAAAAACGATAAACAAGAAGATAAACTTTGGAAAGCGTGAAGGTTTGGCAAGGCAAGTATCTATTCACCCCCATACTAAAGTTAAACATTGTCCTCAATGTTTCGAGTCTAGGGGTGCAAACACCCCCATACTAGAGACGTAGTCGAATGCCTAATCTAGCATGGAAAGGGTGTAACCAATAAATTAATAGCCGTTTATGAAGTGTGCTAAAAACCTAAGGTTAGAACAATCAAGGATATATCATATGGATATTGAGAAAGTCTTCAAAGCAAACGATCAAGTGCTCCCATAAAACGAACACGAGAGGCTCCAATCATGAAGATCATGATCTAAAACCCACAATGCACAAACAACCACGGAACCAAGGTTGGAAGGGCACAAATCCCCTCACATTAAACTAATTAGAAAGCAATAATATGTACATGGATAAGCATGGGTCTCCCCCACGAGGCACCTTGTTTTTGATAACCGAGTTAAAAGCTCGACTCGAATCCCCATAAATGTGATCATTTAGGGATTATCTTGGTATGGTCAATTTTAGGTGGGGCTTACATGATAAACAAGGCCCAAAAACAACCGGTATAAAGGACTATGTCCTTTGATGGTGCAAAATACCGGGATCGAAGATGGCGTTCTCGTTTTCATTGGAAAAACAAATCAACGCCACTTCAACATGAGTCAACAAAAACTCAAAGAGTTTCAAGAAAATAGGAGAGAAGAAATAGAAGGGTGGGACAATGGGTAAGTCATACAAACATTGAGCTACTCGAGGTAGACTCGCACCAATCAAATAGAAAGATTTTCCATTTATTGCATCGGTGGAAGACCGAGATTTCCGTTTATAAGCAATTCCAGGATCAAATATCTCGTCCTCGGTGGAGAAAGGGGAGGGAACATAAGGGGATTCCCCCACACTAAGTCCACACAAAGCATCGTCAAAAGGAGAAGACGAGCTTGTAGTACTCAATACACGCGGTGATGACGGAGTTAGAATTGTAGAAAAATCTTTTAAATTCAATTCAAAATCTTTTCCTTTTTCATCTTTTAAACTCTCCTTATGAAAACCCGTTTTGATTATGTCAAAAATATTTGGTGTATCTAAAGCAATGTTAGTCACACTAAAAATTCTCACATTTTGAAACCGTTTTGGTAAAGGTGGTGGTAAGTTCTCAAAACGTTTGTCAACAAAGAAAACTTCCCCATCGGGATCAACGTATTCATCATCCGAAGAATCACTCGAGATTGGAATCGTAGGCTTAACACTCTTAACCTCCACCGGCGGAGGGGACGGAACTTCATTTTTCTCAACAACTCCTAAAACTCTATTTGAAATCTTTTGACAAATGTTTTTTATGGGATTGACATTGTACAAAGACGTGATCGAATACACATGAGAAAGCGTGGAGTTTTGAGTTGCATTAATGACGAGTTCTTCCTCATTGAAACGAAGAGTGATTTTCCTTGCATGCACATCGATAAGTACTCTCGAGGTATCCAAAAATGATCGACCTAAAATTAACGGAACTTTAGGATCGATAGGAATATCAACAACGATAAAGTCTATGGGATAGTAGAACTTTCCAACTTTCACAAAGACGTCCTCGGCAACTCCACAAGCTAGAATCGTAGAATGATCGGCCATTTCGATTGACATTCTTGAAGGAGTGAGATTAGGAAGATTGAGCGATTTAAAAATCTCAAGAGGCATCAAATTAATACTAGCACCAAGATCGGCCAAGGCGTAGCATTCTTCCATGTCTTGTATAGCACATGGGATTAAAAACTTTCCAGGATCACCGACTTTTTGAGGTATGCGGCTTAGAAAAACCGAAGAACAACTAGACGATTTTTGAAATTTTTCTTTGTTATTCAACATACTTTTGAAGTTCGCGGCAAATCGAGGCATCATGACTAAGGCGTCGGCAAAACTTATATTGAAATGCAAGTCACGAAATTTTTTTATAAAGAGTTCAAATTGATAATTATTTCGTTCTTGTGCCTTTTCCTTGTCTCGTCTTGAAGGGTATGGTAAAGGTGGTGTGGGTTGGGGCATAGGCATAGGCAACGTCCTTGGAATCTCGGGTTCCATGATTGGTGTGGGTTCAACCGTTAGGTGTGGTTTGAGCGGTACTTCGTGGGCTTGTAATGTGCTCCTTTTCTACCAACACCTCGGGTTCTTTCTCTTTTTCCTTCTCCATAGAAGTACTTGGACGAGAAATGGGTTCTTTGAAAGTTTTACCACTACGAGTAGTAATAACCTTCAATTCTCCTTTCAGGTTCACGATGGTATCACTAGGAAGACCACCCGAAGAAGAGGGCTTAGACATGATAGCTTCAAACATTTTAGCCATTCGGTCTTCAAACTTAGATTGCCTAGCATCCGCTTTTAACAACTCTTGCTTAATCTCATGTTGTCCTTGCTTCATTTTTTGTTGATTTTGTTGGAGACGTGTGACATTTCCTTCCATTTTATTAGCATGAGTTTTAAGTTCATTAGCAAGTTCGTTTTTAAGCTCGTTTTTCAACTCGGACCTTAAGCTAACCATTTCACGTTGCATATTATCAAACTTAGCATCATTAGCCTTAGCATAATTCAAAAATTCTCCTTGAAGATTTTTGGTGTGATCATTTTGAAAACCTTGAGTAGAAGTTTGAAAATCACGGTTTTGGTTTTGATTAAAAACTTGCCCATTTCTACTTTGATAATTACCCTTGTTGTAATTCCTTTGATTTCCTTGATAATTACCACCTTGGTTGTTGTTTCGATAATTATTAGCATTTTGATTTGGTGGAGCTTGATTTTGGCGGGAACCTTGACCGATTTGGTTATAAGTTCCCGTGGCTACATAAGCACTCGAAGTGTTACCATCCGCGGTAATGCACTCGGAAAGATCATGAGCTCCCCCACACGACAAACAACTCTTAGAAACCGCTTTAACCGAAGCGGAATTCGTAGCTTCTTGAGCTTTCCAATGGGACACAAGGGTCGAAAACCTATCGAAAAACCGATTCTCCTCATTAGCTTCATGTAAGGCATTGATACTACGAGACGATGATGAGCCCAATTTGGCAACACTCGGTGTGTTACGAGGGCTATAAACCTTAGACCTATTCTCAATTATGACCAAAGCTTCTTCAACCGTTTTACACAAAAAATTACCACCCGCGGCGGCATTTAGATAATCTCTTTCATGATCATTAAGTCCATTGTAAAACGTGTCGATTTGATGCAAGTCGGAAAAACCGTGATGAGGACATTCATGTAACATCTCCTTAAACCTATTCCAAGCCGTTGAAAAACTTTCATTTGATTCTTGTGAAAATTTAGAAATCTCGTGTTTCAAATGCGTAGTCTTAGAGGGCGGAAAAAATTGGTTCACGAACTTTGAAACGAGATCCTTCCACGTCAATATAGAATTGGGTGGCTCTTTCTCTAACCAAATTTTAGCGGGCCCCGCTAAGGAACACGGAAAAAGCATCATCTTAATCGAGTCATTCGAGACATCCTTGAATTTGCACGTGGCGGTAAGACGATTGAATTGGCGGATATGGTTGTGTGGATTGTCCTTCTCATCACCACGGAATTTGTTGTTTTGGATCATCGACAACAAACCCGTTTTAACCTCAAAATTCTCCGCAAGGATAGCGGGAATCACAATAGCTTCTCCATAACCCTCGGTGGGTGCTTGAAGTAACTCCATCATAGTTCGATTCGCCATTGTTGGTGCTTCTCGTACAATGGGTTCGTCAATAGGAGACTCCTCACTAGAATGAGTTGGAGTGGGAGTTTTGTTCTTTCGTCTACGTGCACGTTTTGCTTGATTACGAGTTAGCATAAACGTCACGTACAACGAGGGGACGAGCAAAGAAGATTCTTTTTGGTGTTTTGTATTTTTCAATTTTTTTGTGGTTTTTGATGGTATTAACTTTTTTTGGAAATTGGTGAAATGTATTAAGTAGACAAAAATCTACAAATCTCCTCCTTAATCAAATCTCTCGACTAAAGAAGCCTCAAGGAATGAAAACGATCACATGGAGTGAACGCCTTTGATGACTTTAGAACGATGGTGGAACACCAAATCGTTCAAGAGGGTTTAATCAAATGAAACCAAGAAAATATATATGATATGTAATAATACTTTGGGCGGCAAAACCCTCGATTAGCTCTCAAAATCAAATACGCACAAGAAAGCGGAGGAAACGAGGCGGCGCGAAACACTTAAGAGCCTTTTTCCTTTAGGTCGTGAAATACAACCGCCTTATACCCACCTTATAGTTTGTATTATCAAGATCGAGCTTCACGAAAGTATTTATCTATTTTTGCCTTTTTCTTTGGTTTGAGATTCGAATACAATGATTGGGTAATGACCTCCCAAGTCAAGGTTGTGATTTCTCACGTATTTGGAGTACTTGTAAATTTATTGTTCTACGTATACAATATAGTAATAGTATTCACAAAAAAACCGAAAAACGATAATACGTATTAGTAGAGTGCTACTAATACAAATACTAATTATGGCTATATAAAAAACAACAATGGTTCAATCAAAACACAACACGCCTCCCCGGCAGCGGCGCCAAAAATGATGTAGTGTTTTTACTACCCTTTAGGAAAAGAGCAATAAAATAGGGCAAGCGTGCACGACGATTTAGGAAAACCGTGTGTGAATGACCCTAAATGAGTTCGTTCTCGAGGAGGCTAGTGTGTTGTGTGATGAATTGATTTTGATTGTGATTTTATTGATATTAAAAGAGGAAATAGAAAAATAAAGAAAAGAAAAACGGTTACGAAGACGGATCGAGCTAAGACGAAAACGTGTTCACGTAAAACCGCAAAAACTACAAAATTAAAATTTTAACCTAAAAATTCCTAAAAATTACTAAAAATCCAAAATAATATTCTAAGAATTTACAAAAAATCAAAACTTGCTAAAACCTTTTAATTAATTAGATAATGACTTTTTAATGCTAATTAAAGCCCTAAAAATCACAATTAATTATTAAAAAGTCCCAAGCAAGGTTTTCAAGTTTGTAAACCTCAAAAATAACCTAATTAAGCTAAAAAGTATTTTTAAAATTTTAAAACCTAGTAAAACTATTTTTAAACACTTAAAAACTATTAAAATCTATTAAAACTTAAATTAATTCTAAAAAATAAATGAAAAGTCCTAAAAATATTTGGAAAGTGACAAAACTCCTAATTAAATGTCTACAATCTAGGAAAAATGAAAAAAGTTTAAAAAAAACAAACTTTCAATTTTTAATAATAAAATAATAATAAAATAATCAAAAAAAATCAAAGTTTATAAAATAATTCTAAAAAATTACCAAAAATCTAGAATATTATAACTAAGACAGAAATGAAATTAAAAGTTTCTAAAACCTATTTAATAATTTTATATTCAATTTTTAAGTTGGTTTAAAACCCTAAAATCCTATAAAATCAAAAATAAGACTTTTTGAAAACTTTTTGGGCTGTAAACCTCAAATTACTTAAATAAAACCTAAAAACTATTTTTTCAGATTTATAAAATACTTTTTCCTATTTTTAAACTAATTAAATAAAAACGGGTAAATAAAAAATGATAAAAAATAAATAAAGAGAAAAATCCAAACTTAGTGTAGAAAAATCCTAAACTAAATCACTATCCTAGGAAAAATGAAAACTGGTTAATTTGCTTATCCAATAAGCTCAAATGACTAAAATAAGCTACGGCTTTTATTCCAAAAGCCCAAACAAAAACGTCTTAAGTACAATTTGAAATGAATGCTTAGCAGTCAAAGACCCTAGGGCGCAATGGTAGAGAGTGTGTGTTGTGAGGAGGATGGCGCAGGTTCGAGTCCTGGCCAGTCCTTTTTTTAAAAAAACTTTTTTTTCTTTTTTAAACTCTAAAAACACAAAACAGTAACACTTGAATCTCAAAAACACAAATAACAATCCAATTTAAACAAGATTGAGCACTAAGAATATAAAAAACGTGCCCAGATTGGTCTTTGTTTCTGATGAACACAAGGAGTATATATTCACTTGTGAAAATATAAACAAGAGGGCTTGTTTAATGATTGTGGTGTTGTTTGTTGGACAAAAGGGGCACTCCCACAACCAGTTGGGTTGTGGGAAGTCAAGAACAACAAAAACAAGCAAGCTATTAACAAGATCAAGCACAAATGACCAAAAAAATGTTTCTGATTAAGCCCTTGTTTCTGATGAACAGATGATAAAATTTACTTGCACAAATATGAAATTCAATGGTTCAAATCTTGCAAATAAGTCACCAAAATGGCATACAATCTATTGCAAACTTATGCTTAGTCTAACCTTTAACAATGAACAAGAATTAAGCACAAATTTTCACAAAAATGATTCCCTAGATGCAGTTAATGATTTTGACCATGTTTTCAATATTTTAGCATACCAATTTGTTCAAAACTTGTCCAAACTGAAAACCTACACTAACTTACAACCTAACAACTCCTAGTGAGTGAATAAAACAAGATTGCAGGAAAATCTAATCTATTTAAACCATTTAAAACCCTAATCCAAACACCCCTTAATAAACTGAAAATGATACTTTTCAAAGCAACTCTATTTAAATCCAAACCAAATTGATTTTAAACAATCTAAACATGCATAATACACCAAATAAGCAATATCAAACCACTTAAACACTCATGAACAACTTATTAACAAATTTCATGCAAATATCACATAAGTAAAAAAAAACTGAAAAATGAATATGGGAAAAGATTTTTTTACCAAGAGGGACCTACATCCAGGTCTCTCAGTGGTTGCTTAACCACCTCCAATAGGCCCGGGCCTATGCTGAACCTTGAACAACAAAAACTCAATGAAAACCTGCTAAGAAATTAAAACACAAAGCAATATCCAATTTCTGATTTTTCTTTCAAACCTTAAAAATCTTTCAAATCTTTTTCAAACCTTCAACCAACAATCCTAATCCTTTGAACAACTTCTGAAACAAGTATAATATCAGAAATCCAAGGGTTCAATCCACTTTCACTTCTTGAACCTTGGATTTCTGAAAATTAAAAAACCTTTAAAAACCTTTTTAAAATTCAAACACACAAAGTGTGTATCAAGTGATTAATGGAACTCAGAACTTCTTGTCAACACAACACCAAACTTTTAAAAGACAAAAAGGAATTACTTTTACTCAAAGATACCAACTTTTATAACATTTAAAAAGGGATTACAAATGTTGAACAAGAAAAACTGGAACAAAGCCCTACTCACATGTTGAGAGGTGCTTTTATAGGCATAGTAGAACTATCTAGATATTGGAATAAAAAAATAATAAACTGAAAACCCTAATGCTTGGAAAATCCAAATTTGCCCTTGTTCTTTGACTGGAATCTTGGTCAATAAGCTCATGTGAAGTAGCCAGCTGTTATGAATGATCAGGAGCGTCTATTTTGAACTTGGGGACCAAGGAGTGCCATCTAGTTGTTCATTTGGTCGGGTATTGGGTTTGGGGAAGAAAGTGACGTGCAGGGGAGGTCCCTACACTCACATGGGGTTGTCTTGGGTCATGGTTTTGGTGTGGGATGGGGTGAGGATAAGCTTAATTAAGGATCTGGAGGGTATTAACAAAAAAACCTTTGAATTGAATGATGTTCATCCTGGGGATTACTAGGGTTTATGGGGGTGATTAGCACAGGTTTAATCCGAATTGGGGTTAATTGTTTTTAAATAAGTGTTTTGGTGGGAAGGGATTAAGGGTTTATTAAATCTGCTTGGTAGAAAGCAGACGTGGATGGAGGATGGGATGTGATTGGTTGAGGTGGAGTGGTGGGTGACATGGCAGCTTGTGGTTGGTGGGTTGAAGTTTGGCTGTCTCCCAGTTTGGCCCCCTCAAGTTTCATACTCCTTTCATGTTGTAATAATTAGCTGTCAATGCCCAAATAACACTTAACAACTTTTTCTCACTTGTCAAAAATGGCACAAATACTTTTCAAACTTGAACAAGGACTTCAAATGCAAATTTCTTCATTCTTCAAGGGCTGTTTTTGTAATATCTTGATAATTTAGGGACCTCAATGCATTTTATGAGTTTTGCAAGGGTATAAATTGCCAAGTCTTCAATAGTAGAGGGACCAATCTTGCCAATCTTCAATTCTTCAAGGTCCATTTTGGAAATTCCAGATTTGGGTCCGGTTCATTGTGCGGCTTCGTTTCCCGTGTTCGTTTTTGAATGATTCTTGTGATCTTTTGCCATTTCCTCAATATCCGTACCTAAAAATACACAAGTAACAAACACGAGCATATATTTGGCAGTTTCAATGATATTTTATGCATTTAAAGCCCGATTTGGACAATGAGACTATGTATAAAAGCAGTCTCATCAGGAATCGTCTTAGGGCACAAGGTCTCGAAAGCGGGGATTGAGGTAGATCAAGCTAAGGTATACGTCATCGCCAAATTACCTCATCCCAAAACCGTTAAAAGAGTTAGGAGTTTCCTAGGCCACGCGGGCTTTTATCGTCGATTCATCAAGGATTTTTCAAAGATTTCTCGACCCATTACACATCTTCTTGAAAAAGAGGCACGTTTTGTCTTTGATGAAGATTGTGTACGAGCCTTTGAAATCCTTAAAAGGAAACTTACCGAAGCTCCCATTCTTGTTGCTCCCAATTGGAACCTCCCCTTTGAACTCATGTGTGATGCTAGTGATTACGCTATTGGGTCCGTTTTGGGGCAACGTCATGATAAGCACTTCTTGCCTATTCACTATGCTAGCAAGACGATGACCGAGGCTCAACTAAAATACACTACAACGGAAAAGGAGTTCCTTGTCGTGGTGTATGCATTTGAGAAGTTCCGACCTTACCTCGTCTTGACGAAATGCATAGTGTATACGGACCATTCGGCTATCAAGTATCTTATGGCAAAGCAAGATGCTAAGCCTAGATTACTTCGTTGGATTCTCCTCCTTCAAGAATTTGATCACACCATCGTTGACAAAAAAGGAGCCGAGAATCTAGCGGCTGACCATCTTTCTCGTTTGGAAGATCCTCACCAGAGTGTTTACGAGCCCAAGGAAATCACCGAAACATTTCCGCTCGAGACACTTGGTGTAGTGAATTCTAAGCTTGATTCTTCTACCCCATGGTTTGCGGATTTTGCAAATTACCATGCGGGTAACTTCATCATTAAGGGTATGACGACTAAGAAAAACGAAAATTCTTTCGTGACGTCAAGTTCTACTTTTGGAACGACCCTTACTTGTTTCGAACTTGTGCGGATCAAATCATCCGACGTTGTGTATTTGGCACCGAAGCTTCTAACATCCTTAGAGCTTGTCACGAGGGACCCACGGGTGGTCACCACGGTGCTAATCTCACGGCTAAGAAGGTGTTTGATGCCGGCTTCTTTTGGCCTACTATTTACCGAGATGCACAAGATCTTGTGAAGTCGTGTGATGCATGCCAACGACAAGGAAAAGCCTCACAAAAAGATGAAATGCCACAAAATATCATCCAAGTGTGTGAGATCTTTGACGTTTGGGGTATAGACTTTATGGGGCCGTTCCCATCATCTCGTGGTAATAAGTACATCCTTGTTGCGGTTGACTACCTTTCTAAGTGGGTGGAGGCAAAGGCCTTGCCCACCAATGATGCTCGTGTGGTAGTCAAGTTTTTGAAGCAATTGTTTTCTCGGTTTGGAACCCCTCGTGCTATCATAAGCGATCGTGGAACCCATTTTTGTAACGACCAATTTGAAAGGGTTCTAAGGAAATATGGGGTTACACATCGGCTTTCTACGGCTTATCACCCACAAACGAGTGGGCAAGTCGAGGTTTCAAACCGAGCATTGAAGAGGATCTTGGAGAGATCCGTTGTGGAAAACCGACAAACTTGGTCGGATAAGTTGGACGATGCTTTATGGGCCTTTAGGACCGCTCATAAGACGCCCATTGGGTGCACTCCCTATAAGCTTGTGTATGGAAAGAATTGTCATTTGCCTATCGAGTTAGAACACAAGGCTTATTGGGCCCTAAAGCATTGTAATGATGATATGGAGACCGCGGGAAAACACCGGAAAATGCAATTGAATGAATTAGATGAATTGAGGGATATTGCTTATGAAAATTCATCGATTTACAAAGAAAAAACTAAAAAGTTGCATGATTCTAAAATTAAAAACCGGGTTTTTAACATTGGGGATCAAGTTTTGCTTTTTAATTCAAGATTAAAAATCTTTTCCGGTAAGTTGAAATCCCGTTGGTCCGGTCCATTCACCGTGACTCAAGTGTTTCCGTATGGGACCATCGAGCTAGCTCAAGATGATGGTCCTAACTTCAAGGTGAATGGACATAGGTTGAAGCACTACTTTGGCGGGGAATTTCCATCCTTGAACTACCTCGACCAAATCACCTTCCCCAATGATAATTAGTATTGAGGGGATCGAGTCGAGCTCATGACTCGATAATCAAAAACGAGGTGCCTCGTGGGGGAGTCCCATGCTTATCCTATGTACATATTATCGTTTTCTAATGTAGCTTACGTGTGGGGATTTGTGCCCTTCCAACCTTTGTTCCGTGGTTGTTTGTGAATTGTGAACTTTAGATGATCATGATCTTCACGATTGGAGCCTCTCGTGTTCGTTTTATGGAAGCACTCGATCGTTTGCTTTGAAGACTTTCTCAATATCCATGATATATCCTTTGATGTTCTAACCTTAGGTTTTTAGCACACTTCATAAACGGCTATTAATTTATTGGTTACACCCTTTCCATGCTAGATTAGGCATTCGACTACGTCTCTAGTATGGGGGTGTTTGCACCCCTAGACTCGAAACATTGAGGACAATGTTTAACTTTAGTATGGGGGGTGAATAGATACTTGCCTTGCCAAACCTTCATGCTTTCCAAAGTTTATCTTTTTGTTTATCGTTTTGTTGCAAAATGAGGCTAAAAATGGCCAAATTTCTCATGTTTTATAAGTGTTTGAAGACACGAATGTAGGTTTTCCGATGGCGAGAATAAGAGTAATTTTTGACTCGACCGTGCGTGTTGAGCACTTAGCTTTGATTCCTTAACTACACATTAGGCTAAGTCTCTTAAATGAGGACGAGAAATGATAGAGTTAATTATAAGTTACTATGCTAAACGTAGAGTACTCGTATTCTTTCAAAAACTCATGTGTTCTCGTTGTTTGCTTATTCTCCCTTCGCTTGTAAATATTTTTTGCTTAATAAATATTGACTTAGCGGTTTAGTTAGGATTGTTGGGTTTCTAGTCTTTTCTAGTGGCTTCCGTGTAATTAAATTGGGAAGACATTAAGGTATCGCCAGCGTCACGGTTTTGAAGTATTGGCACCCTAATAATCAAAAGCTACACCCAATAATAAGATTTCAAGTGCTCACCTAAATCTAGCAAACAATTTGAAGCCCCACAAGGCCGAAAAATCTATGCAAAAATGAAAGTGAATCAAGCCTTAATCTTCGAAGCTTTAAAGATCCAAAATTCGCTTTAGCGTGAGGATATACGTCTTTGGCTAATAAAACCACCGATGAGGCGGATAATAAAAGGCAAGGCAAGACCGAAGTCATAATAAAAGCTTCATGGCGAAGTTGAATAAAAGATGGAGGTAAACCAAAGATAATAAGGCTCTTCCGTTAGGGGGCGTATAAAAGTCTTGGTAATAAGTCTCATGTTCAAAACCGTTATAAAACCGTGTTTATCGATTCTTCTTGTCAACCTAATTTTTTAACATCGTTGTCTATTAGGAGGGGTTATTGATTTGATGGTCTTAGTTACACCGTTAGGACTCTATTTTTAGACCTAAATCTCTATTATCGCATAAGTCAACAATGTATCCTCGTGAAACATTCAAGACAAAATAAAATATAAGAGATACAACTTAGGAATAATGGGAGGATAAGTACGTGATTACGGAATATGAGTAGTGTTAGCATTACTAACTTATAATGACAATGATCTCGTTGCACGCTTGGCATGGAATTAGGGTGAAAATCGAGGACGATGAAATTATTTCTAACGAAGCATTCACGTGTTCTTATTCTATGAACCTAAACGTCCCATTTTGTGATGAAAATCATACATTATGTCTAAAACGCAAGTAGTAGCAATAGTAGTAGTGTAGCTAGTTTATCATTCAATAAAGTGAATAAAAATGAATTTTGGAGGTGCTACGATGCTTTATTCTAGCATTGCGTGAGGGCACGGCAATGATTTAGTATGGGGGAGTGATGAGACTGCTTTTATACATAGTCTCATCGTCCAAATTGGGCTTAAAATGCATTAAATATCATCAAAATACCCAAATATATGCTTGTGTTTGTTGTTTGTGTATTTTAGGTACGGATATTGATAAAATGACAAAAGATCACAAGAATCAGTCAAAAACGAACACGGGAAACGAAGCCGCACGATGAACCAAGCCCTAATGAAGAATTTTCCAAGAAAACCCTTAAAGATTTGAAGAATTACGAAGATTGGTCCTCCAATATGGAAGAATTGACACTTTATACCCTTGTATCTTCATAGTTACAAGTTTGGTCCCTAAAGTTTGTCAAATTTACAAAAAGGACCCTTAACTTTGAAGAATTGGCAAATTTAGTCCCTCAACAAAACTAAATTGTCAATATTGGTCCTCCAAGAAGTCAACAAACAAGTCAAACCTTGAAGAATGAAGAACATGCCAAAATCAGTCCTTCAAATATCATCAAATTGCATGTTTAGTCCTTGAAACAAGTTTAAAAACTTGTTGTGCCAAAAATGCCAATCTGCCAAAGTATTTAACAAAGGAATGGAAGTTTTTGCTTATTGATTACAATATGAAGACATTAAGAGAACCAAGGGGCTTATATTGCCAAGACCATACAACTCACCCCAGCCAATCACCTCTACACGTCACACCAACCCACCAATCAGACACTCCCCTCCTTCCATGTCACGAATCCACCCACTCATTTATTTATTTAACTTAATCTGGTTTAAATTTTGGTGGCAAACACACATTTTAAATACTTTAATCCCCATTTCAGATTAAACCATTAACTAATCCACCCATAAACCCTAAAATCCCCAGGATGAACATTAATTTAAACAAAGGGGTTTTGGTTAATACTCTCCAGATCACTGATTAAGGGTTTTGTCATCCCATCCCACACAAAACCCATGTCCCCACTCAACCCATGTGACCACCCCAGGGGTCCCCTGCACCCGTCACTTTCCCCCAAACCCAATACCAGACAAGATGTGTGGTTGGATGGAAGTCCTTGGTCCCCAAGCTCATTTTAACGTCCAGGATCACAAACAACAGCTGGCAACTTTACATGTATCCATCTTGACCCAATTTTTAGTCAAACTCAAGGGCATTTATGGATTTTCAAACCATTAGGGTTTTAGCTTGTATTATTTTATTCAGAGTATCTAGATAGTTCTATCTTGGCCTATATAAGGAGGATGCGAGTTGTGCATGCCCCTTGTTCCTGATTTTTTTCCTTAGGTCAAAAACTTGTAAATCCCATTTTATTTATGAATGAAAATTGGTTGAGTTTTGTTGATGAAAAGAATCCAGGATCCATCTTTACTATTCTGTTGTTGATTATGTCCATTTATTGTTTGTTTACTTTTTAAGTTTTTAACAATTCAGTTTTGTTTGCAAGTTTCTGAAAATTTGGTTTTTGGTGAAATCTTGTTTCCAAAGATTTATTTTTTTTCAGGATTGAAAGTTATTTGGTAAAAGTGTTTTGAAAGTGAAACATTTGAGAAGTTGTGAAAAAGTTTTAAAAAGGTTCCAAAATCAGAAATACCATATTGTGTGTTCTTCATTTATCTTAGCAGGTTTCCTTTGAGCTTTCTTGTTGTCCAAGTGATCTGCATAGGTCCGGACCTGTTAGGAGGTGGCTAGCAGCCATTGTTGGGCCTGGATGTAGGTCCAACAAGGTAACCCCCTTGTTTCCATTTTTAGTTTTCATAATATTGTGTTTTATGTGATTTGCATGAAAGTTGTTTTTTTTTTCCTATTGATTGGTTTGATATTGCTCTCTTGTTGGTTATATGCATGTTAGTAGCATTTGTTATCAGTTTGGATTTGATTTGATGTGATTTGGTTTGTAAAAAGTTCATTTTCAGTATTAAAGGGGTGTTTGGATTAGGGCTTAAGTAGGGTTTAATAACATTAATCTTGCTTTAATACCTGTGGGAAACACTTCTTAGGTGGTCATTCTATGATAGGTGTGTTTGGTTTTCAGTTTGGACAAGTTTAGAACAAGTTTGCATGCTAAAAATTTTGGATAAGTGGTGAAAAACAGCAAAGTACCTTGTCTGCTTATTTGGTGATTTTTGTGACAACAAATCTTGTTGTTTGTTAAACACTAGGTTTAAGCAGGGTTTGCTATTGCTTATTTGTCATTTAGTGAGCTTATGTGCAAATTATGAGCTTCTAAAATTCATTTTTGTGCAAGTAATTTGTGTTTACTGTTCATCAGACCCATATAGCCTTAATCAGAAACTTTGAGTGCTCTTTGTGTGGATTTTTGCTAAGTGACTTGTGTATTTTTGTGTTCCATTTGACTCCTTATACTCAACTGAGTATAAGGGTGCCTTATTGTCCAAAATAAGCACTCAAAATAAGCTTTCCTAAGCTTATTGCTTTTCTGAACAAAAATTAACACTACCAGTGGGAACTCCTTTCCCACTGCTAGCACACTTGTTTCCACTGCTAAGCAAACAGACAAAAGTCTGTCACATGTCACTATCAGATTTTGAACTTTTTTGTCTTTAGTGGGTGAAAATTAGAATTAGGACTTGAAATTTCTTCCTTTATTTTTCTTATTTATTTTTTGATTTTTCTGATTAAATAGAATTTTTATTACTGTTCATTTGCTATTTTTCACAATTATTAGCTATTTTTAATACTTTTTAATATTCTGTTTTTTGAATTTAGTGGTAAAAATTGTTATTTTTCATTTCTAACATTTTTCCTAGACTTAGAATAATATTTTAAGATTTTTGGTTTTAAAAGTTTTTACTGTTTACTTTTTAAATATTTTTTATAATTAATTTAGTTTAATTAGGGTTTAATATTAAACTGCTTTTGTCTTTTAGTGGTAAATTTAATATTTTTCAATCTTTTTCAATTTTCTACTGTTCATTAGAGTAAAATAGGATTTTTAAAATTGGTAAATTATTTTTAGCAATATTTTATTATTTTTATAATTATTTTAGTTTTAAAAATAGTTTTAAGTGTTTTAAAAATAGAAAAATAGTTTTTAAAAATTAGGAAAAATACTTTTTAGTCTTTAGATAATATAAGTAAGTTATTTGTTCAATAAAATAATATTTTGGACATTTTGATTAATTATATTTAATTTTAGGGCTTTAATTAGCAATTAAAATTGAAAATTTAATTAATAAAAGGTTTTAAAATATTTTTATTGGATTTTATTTCTTATTTATATTATTTTAGACTTTTTTTAGCTTTTAATTATTAGGTTTTAAAATTTTAATTTTGGTAGTTTTTACGGTTTTACGTGATCGACCTTTTTCGTCTTAGTTTAATCCGTCGTTGTAACCGTCTTCCTTTTCTAATATCACCCTTTCTCTTTCAATCTTATAATCACAAATCAAAATCAATTCATTACACAACGCACTAGCCTCCTCGAGAACGAACTCACTTTTAGGGTCATTCACACACGGTTTTCCTAAATCGTCGTGCATACTTGCCCTAATTTGTCATCCTTTTCCTAAAGGGTACAAAAACTCCAACATCAGAGATCTAAGATCTTTAGAAAAAGGAAGGGTGGTCATTTTTGCAGCCGGAACCATAAATCCTTTTTCTCAACAGAAACTGCTACAGCCCTTCGCTGTACAGAGATTAAATTTGAGTTTATATCTAGGTCTCAAATACGGCCCTTTTTATTTCCAGTAATAAGTTATTTTTCTAATATCGTATCTCATTTAGCCACATTGTCCTACTGCTTTTATTTTTTAGTAATAAAATGATACTACGTATACTATTGTTTTATGCTGGCAAAATGGTCATGTTAGTTTTGTTTCCTTTTAGGTATTGTTGTTCTAATGAATGTTAGCAAGATCATCAAGAAACGGAATCTAGGATTCCATTGTTGCTACATAAAGGGTATTGTTGCTGATCCAAAAGACCAAGGTAAATATCATCTTAACAAGGCATGCTTTTAGGGGGAACAAAGTGGACCTTTTATAGTAGTCTCAAAGACACCAAGTTGCTGCCAAATTGGGTATTGTTGTTCAAGATAATTTATTTTAGGGGGAACAAAACCAGTATGCCATACTTGCTAAGGTTTAAAGATACAAGAGTTCAGTATTTATATCGCAATACTGCCTTAAAACCCTCATTTTAAGATGCAAAAGTTAGCATGAATTTATGTCAGAATCCCTCATTTTTATATACATGAGTGTATCAACAATAATTATTTTTATTGTTTTAGTTTTTAATGTTAATATGATTTATGTCAACTCAATACCTTGTATGGTGAGGCTTATCACTACATGATGCAATTTTGACCTATAAAGTTATGATTTATCCCTTACGAGTCAACTAATACATGTTAAGAGCATGATTCTAAATAGATCGCAAAACCGTTTTAATGTGCGTTAAAATTTGAGACGCGGATTTACGCTACGCAATAGGTCAAGCCTCGCTACGACATGAGGTGCCTGTTTTTTTGAATTCAACTCTTAAAGATAAATATTATTATATGTAGGGAGAGTTTTCTAACTTTAATTATTATATATAACAATTATGGTAAACTCAATATAAAATAATATTAGAATATGATAAAGCAAATAATTTTTTTTATATGTTATGCCGCCATAAGTTACGCTTTAAAAATGCTAAAGTTACGTCTTAGCCGTTAAACGTGTAATTTAGATATGTCGTCACGTCACACCTCACGCTATTTATAACCATAGTTTACGAGTAATTAGTTATTAAAGCCTCCTAATTGTTTACTAATAAAAGATTCCTATGTATTGTAATCAGCAGTAACCTATGATTGTATTTGTAATCATAAAAAAAAGTTAGCTTCTCAACTTGGTCGTAGTAAAATATTGGTTTTCTAAAATAAAATTCGTAGTGACCTTATCTACTTCTACTTCTAACTAACATATTTTTTATATTTTACAAGAAATATAAGATCATAAAAGGGATTTTTATATCTTTCTTTAATAAGCCTTTTGTTTATGGATGGAATAGCTTTTGACAATATTATCGTTACCTACATTACTACAAAATTTATGACATTTGATTACTTAATTAAATGTGCTAAAAGTAACTAATAAGAGAGCGCTAAAAATACTTTTTATTAATTTTTATTTAAAAAAGTAACCAAAAGTTATTTTTATCAATTCTTAAGAAAAAAAATAACTTATAGATGAGAGCACTAAAAGTTTGTTCTTACTCAAAAAGAGTAACTAAAAATGTAAAACTTTCAATCACTCTTTTTTTAGTAGGCAAAAGAGTAAGAAAAAATTATGGGTTTCTTTTGCTTACTTTTATATTTATTGTGTTTTATTAAGAAAAAGTTATGACTTAAATAATTATAAACCTTATTAGTAACTAAAACTTTGAGTAAGTAAATGTCATTTATTTTATAGTGCACGAATGATAACTAAACTTTTTATAAGCCTGAATTACTAAGTGGTTTTTTTTGGAAGATTCCTAGAAGGTCTTGGGTTTAAGACTTGCCAAAGGTTTTTCCTCTGAGGCGAAACGGATAAAGAGTCTCACATAACTAAGCAAAGGTTCGAAAAAAACATTCTGCGGCTTGAATGTCATTGCACGACTCAACATACTAACCACTAAAATTTACCGTTCTAAAAAAATAACTTTTTAGAAGCCTGGACTTTTAGGCTATGAATATATATAGTCAAATCTAATGTTTTAAAACCCGGTTTTTAAATTGATCCGATCGAGTGACCGGGCCCAGGTCAACCCGTGTCGATCCGGGTTAACCCAATTTTCTAAAAAAAAATTCTTTTTTATATTTTTAATAATTATCAAAAATTATATATATAAACCATAAAATTCCCGTATATTGAAGTTATAAATTGTTTACCAACCAATATAATATGTAAAACTAAGATTCCGTCGAAACTACGTAAAATTTCATTATTTTTTTCAAAAAAACCCGAAAAAATTGAAACCCAGCCGGGTCTCGAGAACCGGGTTAACCCGGGTCACCCGAAACCCGACAGGTTGAGCCAGGTTTCGAAAATGTGAAACCCGGGTTAATATGACTCTTTTTCCGACCGAAACCGAGTCACCCGGTTGACGCAGCCGGGTTGACCCGAATTTCAAAACATTGGTCAAATCATGTTTATTTCACAGGTATAATAAAGAATGAGATTAAATCTTTAAAAAAATTCATGATATCAGTTCAATCTGAACTTATGTTATTTGAATAATTATGAAATGCAAACTATATATTATAAAATAATGTTAACTTTTTTTCAACTATTATTTAACACTTTAGGTAAATTATGCAAGTATACAATCTTTAAGATTTATTTCTATACATTCTTTGTTATGATCTCTTATGTACAAATTTTTCATAAATAACATTTAAAACAAATTAAACCATTTACAACAAGATTTACAAAATGAGAACTTTTAAACTTTTTATTACTTAATATGTAAGCCTTTTGACGTTTTGTTGTGTCTGATAAAATATACTTGGTAAAATAAACAACAACAATTTCTTTTGTTGAATATATATTATTTTAGCACCGGTATAATTAGCTACACAAAAAATATAAACAACACATATCAACCAAAAAAAAGTAATCGTCAATTAGAAGTCATACCCGTTCATCGGACGGGTTTTGCAACTAGTATATATATATATATATATATATATATATATATATATATATATATATATATATATATATATATATATATATATATATATATATATATATATATATATATATATATATATATATATATATATATATATATATATATATATATATATATATATATATATATATATATATATATATATATATATATATATATATATATATATATATATATATAATTAGAAGTCATACCCGTCCATCGGACGGGTTTTGCAACTAGTATATATATATATATATATATATATATATATATATATATATATATATATATATATATATATATATATATATATATATATATATATATATATATATATATATATAGAGTTGGGTTAATGTGATGTAATAGTTTAAAATTGTTAAAATAAAAAGTTATATAAACCATTGGATCAATTAATTGATGATATATTAAATTAATTATTAATGAATAGCATTCTAATAAATGGATAGTAAGTGAAGGGTAATTTAGAGAAATGGAATCTTTAATAACAAAAGCTAGTTACTACTTTTTTTCGTTTCTTATAGTTCATTTTGATTTGTGTTTAATTTAAAAATCTTTTGACTTATTACTAGTCTTAATTTTTTAACATTTGAAAGTTACAACCATCGTACAAAATGATACATTAACGTTTTATTTAGTGGTGGATTATGAACATTTATTTTAATAGAGCCGAGTTATTTTTGTATACCAAAATAAAAAAATAAAAAATAACTTTTAAACAAAATCGATAATATTTACATTATTCATCACGATCTTTGAAAGACAACGAAATAATCTTGATCCCTACTAAGATCCGACATATATACTCATGATACACAATAACAAAAAATATTCTACACTCTTTCTGTTAGTAAATTAGCTGAATTTTTTTATACATATTTTTAGAGCGTTAAGACAAATTGCTTACACATAAAACATCAAAAACTACTTATTAAGACAATGATATCATGCGTTACAAAATTATCTCATTCATGAATATGAACCCATTAAAACTATATAATGTATCGACTAAAACTGCTACTTAATATGATATTGCTAATAAATGACACACGATGTTAAACTTATACATATATAAAAAAAATCTGATACACTATTGTGAATTTGAGAATCGCTACACGCCACTGGTACATCACCGACGCGTACACCATAAACTCACTCGAGCTCACCACACACGACTGGTACATCTTCGACTCGTACATAACGAACCCATAGACCATGGTGAACTCGAACATCGATACGCATGACTTGTACACCATCAACTCGTACACCATGATGAACTCGATCCTTGCCACACACGACTGGTACATCAACGATTGGTACACCACCGACTCGTACACCACTTACTCGTACATCATGATAAACTCAAGCCTCGCCACACACGATTCGTGCACCACCAACTCGTACACCACCTAATCGTTCATCATGATCAACTCCAGTCTAGCTGCACACGACTCGTAAATCACCGATACATACACCACCAACTCAGTAACCTCGTACACACGTTCTTTCATTAAAAATGACTGAATCGTAGCCTCATCGTTCATTAGTTATAGGAGATTGTCGTGGAGGTATTTTTGTGAATTAGAAAAATGATAGATGGTTTCTTTCCTTCATTAAACTATTATTCAACTAGGCATCGTAGGATTGGATATTGGATTATAATGGTTGATTTAATTTGGAAATAAATATTAGCCTTATCAACACTATTATGTATTTTATGATTTAGAAAAGAAATGAATATTGGCTAATTTGATGGAAATATTCGGTAGTAACTTTCGCCCGTAAGCCAGATTTATGATAGACAAGAATATTGAATTTGAGATAATTGAAAAAGTAAAGACAAACTAGTAGGTTATGAAGTTTATAAGATAAAAAATGTGTTGTATTTCCTAAAATACCCTTTTTGATTTATTATTAAGTAGATTTCAAATTACATCATTTAATTAATAAATAGCATACTTGTCAAGATCTTATTGCTTTTCATTTTAATAATTTTAAACATCACAACCATTTTAACTCAATTCTATATATATATATATATATATATATATATATATATATATACATATATATATATATATATATATATATATATATATATATATATATATATATATATATATATATATATATATATATATATATATATATATATATATATAAATACTCTTTTTCCGGTCCCATCGGTAATTCGGAGATTTCGCTTGCGATTGTTATAGTTAAAAGATTTCAAAACTTTTATTATGGAAAATCTTTTGTTCTCTATAACTTAAGTCTGATACCAATCTGACACCCCCAATTTTGGGTCATATGTGGAAGCTCATATGGGGTGCTACTTCATAATATAACAGCTCAAGTAATAGAAAACGACTCAAAAAGAATCATTTTAAAATTAAACATTGGATCGAAATAAAAGTTTACAATCGTTCATAACAAGGTCCCCAAACATTTATTAAACAAGTACACAACATCTTTTCATAATAAAAGTCATTGAACGATTTTTACAAAATGGTGAGCTTTTAACCCATTTATTACAATTCCGCAAGCACTGAAATCCCTCCTGCCATTACCTTCAAGGACATGAGATAAAACATGCTAAACTTGTCAACAACAGTTGAGTAAATCTATAGAGTTTATAAATAAACATTACTGAACACAAGTATATTTTAAAACCATCAAGAATTAACGACGTGGATCAAACAATGTTATATA